>JAVTVY010056426.1:0-293981 GCA_036873755.1 Hanleya hanleyi
AGTCGCAGCCCCTGCAGTCGCAGGATGTGCCTTTACCGAAACCGTATGCGGAGAAATTGAAAGTGCGCTTCCTACAATATCTAGGCCAGTTACCGGTGCTAGGTTTCAACTCGGGACGCTATGATTTGAACATGGTGAAGGAATTTCTTTACCCCTACTTGGCCCAGGCGAATACCCTCAAGTCCGTCATCAAGAAGATCAATAATCATATGGCCCTGACTACCACATCACTCCATTTTCTGGATGTACGGAACTACTTAGCTCCTAATTATAGCTATGATCAGTGGGTGAAGGCGTATGACTGTGCACAAACCAAAGGGAGGTTCCCTTACACGTATATATCGACGCTCGACTGTTTGGAGGAAACACAGTTGCCACCCCGGGATGCGTTCTTTGATGATTTGAAGCAAGTGGAATGTCCCGAAGGCACGTACCGGGAACTACAGCAGGTATGGAACGATCAACATATGCACACCTTGCGAGATTTCCTGATATGGTATAATGACCTAGATGTGGTTCCTTTCCTGGAAGGGGCCGAGAAAATGGTTCAACTCTTTCGTCGTGAGATGCACGTCGATATCTTCAAGGAGTGCTTGAGTTTACCGGGTCTGGCGCTTCGCCATCTTTTTCAAGCGTGTCCTACGTACTTCTCGCTGATACAGCAAAAAGATGCAGACATGCATGATTGTCTAAAGCAGAACATTGTGGGTGGCCCGAGTCTTATTTTTCACCGTTACCACGATAAGGACGTCACTACTCTCCCCCGTGGAAAACCCTGTGCCAAGATCATCGGTTTCGATGCCAATGCCTTGTACCTGTGGTCGCTGGCCCAACCTATGCCCAGTGGTCATTATACACGTTGGTTGGCGGAAGGTCGGCATTTTACACCGCAACGCACGCCCTACAAGCATCTGGCTGATCAGTGGTTGGATTGGGAAGCCTATCGACGGGGAATTACTATACGACACCAAACCAACGCCACAGAGAAGCGCATAGGAGATCGTCGACTCATCGTCGATGGGTTTGCCCTGGTGGGTAGGACACCGACCGTATTCCAATTTTACGGTTGCTATTGGCACGGCCACGGATGTCATTTCAGCGCTGGACGCTTCAACGAACGACGTGGAAAAACACAGGAAGAATTACGGGAAGAAGTGGTGGAGAACGGTGATTATGTGAAAGAGAGAGAATACCATCTGATCGAAATGTGGGAGTGTGAATTTCACACCATGTGCCAGGCCCTGCCCCATTTACGACGTTTCCTAAAAGAGCGCGAGTACCCCTTGAGTCGTCGGCGACTCCTGAGTCTGCCACAGATGTTCGACGCCATTCGTTCGGGGGACCTCTACGGCTTTGTCGAATGTGATTTGCATGTTCCCGACACTCTCAAGCCTCTCTTCGCCCAGTGTCCTCCCATCTTTAAGAACACGCTGGTGGGTCGGGATGATATTGGGGACACCATGAGGACCTATGCGGAGCAACACGAGTGTTTGCCTCAACCTCGACGGATGTTGATTGGTAGTATGTGGGCCGAGAAAATCTTGCTGGGCACTCCCTTACTGCAGTGGTACATGAACCACGGTTTGGAAATTACCCACATATACCAAGTGATACAGTACGTACCCCATGGCCTGTTTTGCGGAGAATGCCGACATCGTGACGTCGGCCCGTCGTCAAGGTGACCAAGACCCGAGTCAGGCCATCATCGGTGAATCTTGGAAGTTGACGGGCAATGGTTACTATGGAAAAACGGTCACGAACCAGGATAAGCACGTGAACGTGAACATTTGTACTACTGCCCAAGCCCGCTAAAAAGTGAATTCTCCTCTGTTTCGGTCCGTGGACGTCATTGATGACGACACCTATGAAGTCACTTCAGCCAAGAAGACTATCCGTTACAACCTACCCTTGCAGATTGGATGTATGGTATACCAGGTGGCCAAGCTGAGGATGCTGCAGTTTCTGTATGATTTCATGGGTGTGTATTTTAATCCATCAGACTGGCAACTCATGGAGATGGATACGGACTCGGCCTACATGGCCGTCTCTAATGCGGATTAGGAGTCCCTGGTGAAACCGGAGTTACGTACCCAGTATGAAGCGGAGCGGGACCAGTGGCTACCTCGACGTCACCATTACCAGTACGATAAGCGTACGCCGGGCCTCTTCAAGCTGGAGTGGAGTGGGGATGCTATGATTGGTCTCTCCTCCAAGACGTATTACTGTTACGGGGGAGACGAAAATAAGTTTAGCTGCAAAGGGGTGAGCCGGCGCGATCCCAACATCGGCAAAGCCTTGTACTTGAACGTGCTGCAAAGCCAGGCCAGTGCGAGTGGCACTAACCGAGGATTTCGTGTGGTGGACCACCAGATGCGGACGTACATTCAGCAGCGAGACGCCTTTACTTTCTTTTACCCGAAACGGAAAGTGTTGGCCGATGGTGTGAGCACCACTTACTTGGACTTGTGAACAATGTCGAACTATAACTGTTGATACACGAGTTAAAAACTGTAAAAGTCAGGATGGCCGAGTGGTCTAAGGCGCCGGTATTAAGTGCTGGTCGGCGAAGAGCTGGCGTAGGTTCGAATCCTACTCCTGACAGAATTTTTTGTACCTTAACCATACCACTACTATTCTATTTGTACCTATTCTATACATTCTTGTGGACTTAAATAAAAAAAAAATAAGTCAAAACCCCATCATTTTTTGTGTTTTTTCATCAATTTTTATTGAACATCAATGAACGTCAGAACAACAACGTCATAACAATAACGTGATAATAAAAAAACAAGTGGCCTGCGCGCAGTGCATTTAAGTTAACCAGAGAAATGGAGCATGCACATTAAAACGAGAGGCCGTCCAGTCATAGACCAGGACATCACGGTCTTCGGCTTGACAATAATCATCAAACATGTGTACGATAGTTGGCATAGAATGTCCTCTACTCCGGTGAGTGAGATAAAACACACAGTACTGGCCGCACACACTACTCAAGGGTCCTTGTAATCTTTGAGTATTCCAACGCCACATTGTAGTAGAGGCGTCCATGAATTTCACTAAATCGGGATGTAGGGGTGCAAGTCCGTAGGAATCAAAGTATTCGCCTTGGCCTAGGGTGTCCACGTACACAGCTACCCAATGTTCACCGGGTCGAGACCCCGGGTCTGTATTCAGGATGTAGGCTGCTGGGGTGGTGGAGTGGGTGGGAAACACATTGCGTGGAAACACACCTCGAAAGGGGATCTTAGGATCTCGCTGGAGTATGCCCATCAGCTGTTCTGTATCCATGACTCTAGTTGGCGTAGTCACACAGCACGTTTCTTTGCTGATCCACGCTGATGACGTTATCAAACTCGGCGTAGCAAATCACGTTAATGGTCTGGGCTAGAGCGGTGGCGAAACGCAGTTCCAACCGTAGGTTTCCTTTCTTCAGCAAGGCCAGTTGGTGATCGTGTTCCAAGGTGGGGGTGAGGTCGAAGGCGAACAACGTGTACCCACGGTAAAAGTCTCGTCGAGTGATGGTATTTCCTTCGTCCTGGTTGTTTTGTCCTGTGGCTGTAAACAGGTTCAGGTAGTTCCGCACATAGTTTTGGTTACCAAAATCCGGTTGTAATGGTCGGGCTGGAATTTGATGGCCAGCCACGTGCAGTGCCAAAAAGTTCAGGTTGAAATGTTGAAAGGCGAACGGGTTCTCATCTCACGCTCCATTGAAAGCGGTGTTGGTCACACACGCTATGGTAACACGTTTAGGGAGATCCCCTAGAAATAATTTTTCACGATTGGCCATCATCGTACCGGCTGGCACAGAGAACACCTTGGTCTGTACGCGTCGGATGGGGTACAGGGCTGGTTTTTTCGATAAGGCTTCCATGTGACTCACCAACACGCCCTGTTGCAAATCCACCGTACGCACAAACAGGGCTGCATCTTCTAGGATGATCTTCTAATTGGGGGCCGCTCCACCGGCCATCAAGGCGAACGCAGGTGTGGAACGGATCAACTTGATCTTGATGGATACACCGTTCATTATGTAGCGGTCTTGCAGGAACAGATCGGCGTGCAGTTGTCCCATCATATCGACGGACTTGCTATCGGCTGTCAAGTTTTTGCGCGCGGTCAACCCATTATTGGCAGCGAGCACGCTATTCATGGAGCCGGGTGTATCCTTGTAGTACAGCGCGGCTTGCAAGTGGGATTTTTTGGCATCTGCACCGTACGACAACAGCGTCTCCATGTAGGCTCGGTACGGGTACGTATTGGTCGACGTACTGATGAGTCTATCGCTCATACTCATATCCACCTGTTGGAACAAGGAGTGCAGCCAAAGATTCACTGGGCCTACTACTGCATCGTCCGCTACGTTGGCCCCGGCTGCGTCCACTATTTTGGCTTTCACGTACAAGTAGGTGTGGGCTAAATCCAGGTAGGCTGTATCTTTGTTTTCAATGGTAAATTCCACAGGGCCCGTCCCCGTCAGGCTAGCCAGGGGTCGATGTTCTACCCAACGTCCTTCGGCTACACTGGTTTGGGTGGGTGGAATAGTCCACAAATCCAATTCACTGTTGGTAGACGGACACGACTCGGAATGAATGAATGCCATTATGCGAAGATGTCTCTCCTACTCCTCTTCTTCTTCTTCTTCTGGGTCTGAGTCCTCCGGGGTGTGCGTCGTCGGTGTGTTGGACGTCGAATGACTCTTCGCTGTGTCCGTGGTTGTCTTTTAAGGGCTTTGGCGATCAAGACGCTGCCTGCTTCTTTAGCCCGTCGTTTCAAGGCTTGTCGGGGTGCTGTGTCTCCCATCACATCACCGGCCACGCGCAATCCACTGCGTACCGCTTGTTTGCCCACCGCTTTGACACCCCGTGTTACCAAGGGTAAGAACGTTTCACAATGCTGCCCAGTATGTTTCCCAATCCGTGACCTCGTTGCATGCGTGCACCGCTAAAGATGGGCAAGCCTCCTCCCGTTTGTTTCTTGTAGTAGTCGGCATAGCTGGGCGTATGGCACTGGTAAGGCACGTACATTATACGAAGTGAGGAGAACGGGCTTGTCGGAAATGAAGTGTCAGCACCACTTTCCCTCGTTCGAATGCGACCGGGCGTCCCGTGTCATCTCTTATATCCACCGTGATCGTGTTGATATCGGTATGTCGTACGGGCAGATAGAGTATATGGTTGAAACTCTGGTTGACTTGATTGCCATACGACTTGCTAATGGGCACCACCCGTAACAGAGGTGTGTTCACATCGCCCACAATATGGCTGTCCACTGCGTCCGAGTAGACGTAGAGTCCGTACATGCCTACTTACATATCCATCACAACGTCACCGTTGTCGGTGGTGGGCCCCGGGTACACCCTGTAAGGCAGACCTAACATTTGCTGTAGGGTAGGACTGAGTTTCACAGCCACGTTAGGGCTCAGCAGGATACAGGCCTTGTCGTTGTGTGCGTTGACAGCCCAGATCACGTGATTCTTGAAGGGATAGACTTTCAGCGGTTTTGAAGTATTCGTGGCCTCCCGTAGAGACTTGTACTCCAACAAGGACAGCAGACCCTCTATGAACTTCTGGGGCGTATCGTATTGGCCTTAGGGGAGAATGAGTTTGGTTACTTTGCCTTCGTACGTCACCTCGTACCATACTTCTTGGTCTCGTACGTTGTACCACGAGTAAGGGTACTGAATATCTACCAATCCACATTCCCACCGACCCGGTAAATGTAACGGTTGTGATAATTGAGTGACATACTTGGCCAAGGTGTTGTCAGGAAACACATCGAGTGAACTATTACTGGGCAACGTCAGGTAAAACATGACGACTGAGTTGTTCTGCCTTCTGCACCGGGTTTTTAATAGGGGTTGCCCCTTAGTAGGGTTCCCAGGCCTTGGGCGCCTTACCTCGGCGTCGTGATCGTCGTGGCGGTGGTGTGGCCGGTATAGAGGTCGCACAGGGGTGAAAAGAACGGTCCCGCCGTGAGGGTGTTTTGGGCGGCGTCTGCGGTTGCCATTCACGTTCCCAGGTATGGGGACGTCGAGAGGGTGCTTGCATCCACTTCCAGCGTTCACGATTTCCTACCAATTCTTGAGGGGTGTGTGTGTCTTTTAACCCCTGAGCAAAGGCTTCCCAGCCCGGTAGATTAGAGTGTTTGCGAGAACGTACCATATCGTTGATCAAATCGGTCATATGAGACCCCGGCACCACTTGGTTTCGAATCAGCAGTTTTCCTTCAGCGTTCCAACCCATATCGGCATTCTGTTTCACCCGGTCCAACAATAAACGCGCCTTGGTCTTGAAGGCTTTAGGCACACTGGCCAACACTTCTTCTTCCAGCTGAGGTGAGGCAGAGGATGAGGGTGGCGGTGGTGGTGTGAGTGTAGGCGTTGTGGGCGTTGTGGGTAGTTGTGGCAGTGGTGTACTACTACTCCCTCTATATTGATCCATAAACGTCTGGTACCGGTTCAGCGTATGATGGTAGAGTTGAATTTTCTCGTGATCGGGTAGTCGACGTTGGAGTATACTATTCATCTCTTCATCCAGAGACTGGAGTTGTTGCACTGTGGCAGGCACGGGATAGGGTGATTGCAAACTCTGTAACAGTCGAGGTTCGACCAGCATCATTTTTTCGTATGTTCCATGACGTTAGCGTCCCAAGATGGAGCCTAGTAACGGTCCCAGTACAGTAGCGGCTAAGGGTGCGAGGAGTGCGCCGAGAAATCCACCTCGCTGTAACACCTGTTTCTTTTTCTTGACACTTCCCGTCTTCTTCACCAACGTTCGGAGACCCGCCTTGTGCCGTTGCAATTTCCCTTTCTGCAGAGGACTGAGCGGAACATTGCCTTTTAACACATTATGTGCCACTTCACACAAACACCGTACCAAGTCGGGATCCGCCCCGCGCACCAGGGCCCGGCCCACCTCCGGTGGCGCGCTGCGTAATACGCGCAGGGCCGGCGCGTGCTTGCGTATCCGTGCAGACATGATTAGTGACGGCTAGAGTGGGTTGTCTTCTTCTTTTATTTGGGTGTGTACATCGTCTGCACCTCGCCGGGAAAAATGTGGGTACGCAATCGAAGGGTGGAGGGGGTGTCTTGTTTCAAGTCGATGAGTAGATACCCGTGAGCTCGTTGGGTAGCATCTTCAAAGGCTTCTCGTACAAAGGCCGTGTTTTTAGGGTACATCTGTTGGGCCAGGTGCGTAATTTGGGAAGCGTCTCTGGGGTTTTTGAATAACACCACATACTGAGCATTCAAACTAATGTTCCTGTGCTCTTTGTTCTTACTGAAGAGATTCTGCACGATGTAGATGATGCTCAACCGACGATGATGGCTTCCTTTGGTAAAGAGACGGGTGATTCGACTGTCCGTTTCCGTCATGAGATCGTCCACCACGACCAACGTGTCTTTTGGCGTATCCTCAGGGGGTAAGCCTTCCACTAAGGTGAGTCCCGGGACACGTGCCAGTTCCTCGTACGCGGGTTGCCAAGCTCCATAACACCACAGGATGCGAGCTACGGGCGGTGAAATGAGGGCTGACACGTGTTGGATGAGACGTTGAACGAAGTGTGTTTTTCCCGACCCTGTCGGTCCAGCGATGAGACACGTGAAAGGATGCTGCCACCGAGGATCCATAGTTTTTTATTTTATTTTTTTTATTTGGTGATTTGCGCTCGGCGTTCAGAGGCCCACCCCCGTTGTCGTGGATCCCACCGGCGATCGTAGTCGAACGGGTACCGTTGCCGTGGTAAACGTGATTCGTGCACTCTAAATGTTTTTAGCGTCGTAGGAGTCGTAGTGGTGGTGGGTGTACTAAGTTGTGGTGATGGGGTGGAAGGGTCGTCGCTTCTCAGGGTAGACGGAGGCTGGTGATCACGTGGAGTCGTAGTAGTACGGGGCGTCGTAGTAGTACGGGACGTGGATGGATGTGGCGGTCAGGTGACGTGATGGATGGAGTAGACGGCGTGGTAGGCGTGGGTGTCTGGGTTGATACGTGGCGGTACCTTGACGTCTTGGATGGCGTAGGCAGCGTCGTAGTGGTGGTGGTGGATGATTGAGGCGGAATTGTTGGACGAAGGGTGTTGAAACAGGATATCACGTACGCCAAATCGTAGAACACGCCTCCAAATAAGGTACCCAGAAGCACTACTACACACACTACAGTACCCACTTGTGCTTTTCGAGTCCGTAACAGTAAGGGTAGATGTGCACTATCCATGGTACAACCATACACTGAAGGATGGCGGTGATAGGGGTTAGAATTTATAGGCGTTTCATGTCACGGCCTGACACCCAGGAATTAAACGAACGGGGCCAACCTTGCCATTTCACGAAATGATAGGGGATGCCACGTCGACGTTCCGTTTTCAAAATCTTTTCCACCGTGTAGTAGTCTTTCGGTGTTTTCACTATGGGTTGTAATTCTGCCTCGTAAAACGTGCCTTGCAGTGTTTCTCCTTGTAGATCTTCCAGTTGATAGACGTGTGGCTGTCGACGTTTATGGCGAACGATGACAAAGGGCTCGTCACTCCAGTTGGGCAAGTAACTTTTCTCAAATTGTCCTTTCACTTTACTGACCCGTACCACATCTCCACGTTTGTAACGGGGTGACGTGAGTGGTGGTGGACTGGGTGAGTACAGCGTACCACGCACTTGATGTTCGTTGCGTTCTGTCGCATCGAGGGGAGCTCGCTGGATACTGCGATGATAGGCTCGATTGTACCCTTGGACCAGTTGAGGTAGTACATCGATGTACCGTCGGGTGTTTTGGGCAGTAAAATACTTGTACATTCGTCCTTTGAAGGTCCGATTGAATCGTTCCACCACAGAGGCTTTGGTCTCGTTGTACGTATGGAAGAAAAATACCTTCTGTTTCTTAAGAAAGGCTTGAAAGGGTCGGTTGAGAAATTCTGTGCCTTCATCCGTTTGCAAATAGAGGGGTTTGCGCCCCGTCTTGAAAATCTGCTGGAACGCCCGTACTAGATTCTCTCCTGTTTTGGTGCGAATGGGTAGTACCCATGCATACTTGGATAAAATATCGATACAGGTCAACATGTACCGATGTCCATCATTGTGAGGTGCAAATCGACACATATCCACTAAATCAGCCTGCCATTGCGCGTCTATGCCTCCTACGATGACTCGGTTACGGCGAAAATGTCGTCGGGCTGCTCGATGTAAACTATAAGTGTCTTGGGTTTTTAACCAGTCTCGAACTTCAGTTCGACTGATGCCTTGGGAATGGGCAGCTCGAGCGAGCGCTCCCACAGCGCTATACGCGGCTGGACTGGTAGGGTTGTAATACAAATAGGTTAACACCTTGTTCACTGTAGATGCTGACCCCTTTTTTTCCTTTCGGGACCCCCTCATCACGGTCTTCCTACCCCTCATTAGGGTGCCCCTGGGTCCCCGTCCGGTGTGTTCGCTTCATCAGGTGACACTGACACTCTAGCCTCTGTGCACCCTATAGATATAGTACTTTTCTGTTCCCCGGCTGTATCGGGTTCATGTAGTTGTTGTTCATGGGGTTCAGCCAGCGCGTCCTCCATAGCACGAGCCCACGCCAACTCGTCTGATGATCGCTCGTCCGGTGTAAACAGCTGGTCCACAATAGGCACTACTTTCTCCAAGGCTGTCCACAGATGGGGGACTAGGGTGAAGCCTCGCGTACGGTCTTGGTAGCGCCCCAGGCGTGCGAAGAAAGGCCCACGGTATACGTAGATGGCATTGTCTATGTGGATGAGGTGTCCGTCGAGCTCATCGCTCAACACCCGTTTAAATTTGGTCCAGCCGTCACGCTGTAGCGTCACCGTATTCGATACGGTCTCAGCGGGCGCCCAGCAAATAGCTCCACGGTCTTCCACCAGGGTGACTTTATCTTCATAGACGTGTAACCCCACCTGGGGTGTAAGGGGCAGGATGGCTCGTAGGTCGGATGACATGCTTGCTCCAAATGTCGAACGGTGAATGGCACACACTCTGTCTCACCCCTGGTATTTATAGTGTCAGGTGGGTCACAGACATGAGTCGTACTATTCTGTGAGGGGGTCCTGTGGAGAGAGTACTTCATCGACCATGGGGACTACTTGTTGCAAAGCCGTCCATAGATCGGGGTCCAGAGTAAAACCACCTCGCTTGAGACAAAGGAGTCGAGCAAAATAGGGACCGCGGAAAATGTAGACGTCGTCACACAGGTGAATGCTATCACCGTCGAGGTTACCGCATAACACGCGTTTCAAGGTAATCCAGCCTTCCGGGGATAAAGAGACACGCGCTGGTTCAGACGTACACCAACACCTACTATCGTCATCGATGAGCTCCACGCGTTGGGGATACAACAATAGGGTGCAGTCCGGTGTAAGAGTGCGGGTGGCTACAGAGTTCGCCTGGGGGTAGAGTACGTCGTGGACGTCGGTGATAATAGCTTTCAGCGCCTGCCATAATGCCGGCACTGTTCTAACCGGGGAAAAATAGAATCATCTCTACCACTTCGTAGGTAGACACCGACTCCCACGTGCATGAAATCGACTTCGGGCTCTTTTCCCTGTAACAACCGTGTCAATAGAGTCCATCCTGCTAGGCTTAAACATAGCTTCACCTCTCGGGGATGTTCTTCGATGAGCTGCAGTTCATGGTCATAGACGATGAGGATGACGTCAGGCGTGAGTTGGAAGAAGGCAAGCTCCGCTCCGTGCGCTGCCATAGTGGTGAATGACAAAACACCGACGAAGCAAATGTGTATATATATCGATTCTTGCTCCTTGGTGAAAGTGCGTGATGACTCGTCCGTTAAAAAACCCTAGTCCGTAACCGTACACGTTATAGGTGCGCACCTCTCTCTCTATCCGTACCCGTAAGCGTTCTAGTTTTTATTCCACCCTCACCCTTCGTGAAAGTCCGTAATGACTCGTGAGTAAAAAACCCCTAGTCCGTAGCCGTACACGTTATAGGTTTTTTTTCGCACCTCTCTCTATCCGTACCCCATCACCGTTATAGTTTTTATTCCACCCGCCCCCTTGTCCGTGATGATTCGCGCTGTAATGTTATCTGCAATCTTTTAACATGGGAATTGTGAATTTTCGTGCAAAATAGACGGATTGAGAATTAACCCAGGAAGGGTGGTCGCACGTGGGCCTAGACATCCATTAGCCACGTGTACATCGACTCTGATGTTATTAATACACGCAATCATTTAACATTGACAAATTTGGTGCAAAAATATGTGGATTGAGAATTAACCCAGGAAGGGTGGTCACACGTGGGCGTAGACATTCATCAGCCACGTCTACATCGACTCTGATGTTATTAATACACGCATTCATTTAACATGGAAATTTTCCACTCGACGAATTTTGTGCAAAATCACGGGATTGTAAATTAACCTAGGAAGGGTGGTGGAGCCCACTATTGGCCAATGAGATGTCTATAAACAGAGCCAATGAAATGGCTATCAAAAGAGCCAATCTGCTAGGCCTAAAAAGAACCAATGAAGCCAATGAAAATGACCTGTATGTGAGTATAAAGCCAGCGGCAGCGTGGTACGGGGCATTCCAAAACTTTTCACAGACCCTTACAACACGTTGAGATATATTGAAGAAAAAGAAGAACAAGATGAGTGGTGTAGCGAAGATGTCAACCAGCAAGGCCTCCGGACGAATGGCGATGGCACGCCGGGAGAGAGAAAGAACACAAAGACGTGCCATGGGGAAAGCCGTGAAAGATTTTTGGACGGCGGAGATTCAAGGGTGGTACCGATACTTGGAAAATGGCAACATTAACAACGTCAAGCGGCAGGCAGCCCAAAATCTTACCACCCTAATAAGAACGGCGAGAACAGTGGGGGACGACGAGGCGTGGCTGGTGCATCTCCAAAACACCATGGACGAGATGCACCCTCCCCCCTCCACGACGACGACAACAACAACAACAACAACAACAACAGCCCCCAGTCGAACCGGAATATATACCCATAGCAGCTATTCCACCCGCACCCTTCCTGCAAGACCTCCTGCCCATATCTCCTGACATCGAAGACGACCACCATCAACACCTATATACCCTCCAGCCACACCGATATTTTTCAGTCAGTGAGATGGAGTAGACAGGAAAACTCCCCCTGAAGAAAACAGGGTCAACAAATTGACTCCAACGGCCCTTTTCAGGGCCAACCCATTGCTGTCGAAAGAGAGCTTCTAACTTGGCACAAATTCAAATCACAGGTCCTACATCATGTCCTCTTTATTCTATAGTATTAGCAAACTGCAACACCAAAAAACAATCCCTGCCCGATTAACGGCCCTTTTGAGGGCCAACCCCTTACTTCAAAACACACAGGTTTTTTTTTTCTCTCAGTGTTTTAGGGCTAACCCATGCAAAAATTTGGTGCAAAATGAGCGGCATGATTGCAGATATTGTCACTGTCGTTGGCGACCCTGTGCGACATCAGTCTGTAAGTCTTGTTACTACTTTTACATCGGTAAAAGGAAGCCCGCCTTCTTTAACGTGTGATAAATATGTAAGTCTTGTTACTACTTTTACATCGGTAAAAGGAAGCCCGCCTTCTTTAACGTGTGATAAATACACGTATCCTACCGGAATCTGTATGTCTTGTTATCGCTTTTACATCGGTAAAACGAAGCTCGCCTGCACCGTATCTTTATTACGATGAAAGTAAACGTACAGTGATCAAGGGAAAGTAACAAAAAAAAATTCTCAGTGTTTTAGGGCTAACCCATGCAAAAATTTGGTGCAAAATGAGCGGCATGATTGCAGATAACATTACAGCCCGAATCATCACGGACTTTCACGCACAAGGGAGGCGGGTGGAATATAAAAAAAAAAAAAAAAACTAGAACGGGTACGGGTACGATACGATACGATACGATACGAATTTTATTACGATCAAAGTAAACGTACAGTGATCAAGGGAAAGTAACTCCCATTACGATACGATACGAATTTTATTACGATCAAAGTAAACGTACAGTGATCAAGGGGAAGTAACTCCCAACATAAACACGCACCTATAACGTATACGGCTACGGACTAGAGTTTTTTTTTTTTTTTACATTTTAACATGGCAAAATTTAGACTAGGTGAATTTGGTGTAAAATGAAGGCATTCTGTCGTGACGCAGAATGCATTGGGGTAATATTATAAAGAGTGGAATGGACTTTTAACCTGGAAATTGATGTGTTATTTACCTATTATTACCTAGGTATGTGTGCGGGAGTTGGTGTTATTTTTTTTATTTTGTGCTTTTTGAGTTTAGAAGTTTCCCCTTTCGGAAAGATGAGGTGGCTCTAAAAAGAGCCTTTGGAAGATGTAAGGCATTACATCGTTGGGGTCAGGTGGCATTGTGTTCTCACAGAACACACCGGGCATGGCACCGCTATGAGTTCACACACTAGGGGGATGTAATCGTCCGGAAGCTGTGGTAATAGGGCGTGTCGGCGTATACAGGCTACACACAGGGCTTGATGCCCACACGGAAAAATGGCGTACTTGGCGAAGTGATTACAGCATTCTACGCAGCGTAAATACGGGGATGGTTGGCATTCGATGTTGGATGCCAGTCTTCTTCTTTCTATTGCGGTAGCGTAGTGGATGACCTCTTCAATTTGTTCCTTTTGTTGTCCCCTTAGCCGCTTTCTCTCTCTTGTTCTGTTTTTTCTTGAGTCTTTTCTGGTTTTTCTGGAGTCTTCTCTGTTTTTTCTGGAGTCTTTCTTTTTCGGGTACTGTCTTTTTCTGTGTTTTCTGGAGTCTTTCCTCTTCTCCCCTTTTGCTTCTCCTTCTTCTCCTCCTTGTTCTTCCGTTTCTCCTGCTTCTTCTTCCGTTTCTCCTTCTTCTTCTTCTTCCGTTTCTCCTTCTTCTTCTTCCGTTTCTCCTGCTTCTTCTTCCGTTTCTCCTGCTTCTTCTTCTTCTTCTTCTTGTCCTTCTTCTCCTTCAGCTTGGAGGCTTTGTTGTTGTTGTTTCAAGATATCTTCTAGCACTCGGTCCATTTCGTCAAAACGTTGGTATTCGACTGTGGTAAGATCCGGTGTCGCTCCTGGGGGTGGGGGACTAAGATCCGGTGTCGCTCGTGGGGGGTCACTAAGATCCGGTGTGGCTCCTGGGGGATCTTGATTAGGGCCGCCCTGTGGTTGGTGTTCGTCTTGAAATAAGTCTCCTATAATAGCATCGATCCATGGCTCGTCATGTACCATATCGATGTTGCCGAGCAGTTGTAGTTCATCATCATTTATCATGAAGTCTGGTATGTCAATATCCATGATTTCAGCCAGGGATGACTCCATGACTGTGGACTCCGGCTGGTGAAATACGGTGTAATAGGCTGGTGAGGTAAAACGAAAAGCTTCTGCACGTCTAGTAGAGACTGGCATAATTGTGAATGAATCAGTAAATACTGCGCGCTATTTATAGTGTAACGCGCGGACGTGAGCGTAATAGCGTCATCTTTATATCACATCTTTGTGCTCACTTACGCTGGAGAAATATTTTTGTGTTTCTTTTCCAATTTTAAACCGGTGTGATTTTGCAATAAATGCGAGTGCACGTATAAGTTTTATTTCAAGTTGAACTGGGGCAACTGATCGTGTAGCATTTAAAAATTTAGAAGGGTAGCGGTAGACTAAGCCACTATTTTTAATCATTTTATCGATTTTTAAACCCGTAACGTTATGGTTAGGTAGTGTGGAAAACCCGGTACACTGGAAATAAATCGGTTTTCCTGGGTAAAAATACGTCAAGTATGTTCCTCACAGCCTTATAATGTCACCCTGAAAATTGTAGCTGGTTTATAGAAAGAAAACTAGGAAATTTTATCGTATCACACCGGCTACGGTAACACAGCACTATACAGTGTGCAGACAAATGTGAGTACAGCTATGGGTGTCAAATGGAGTAGGTTACCGTAGCCCAAGGATAAAATTTCCGAGTTTTTTCTTTTCGATAAACATGCTGCAGTGAACTCACATTTATTGCAAAAAATGAGACCCGTTTTTAAAGTTGAGAAAAATAAAACACAAAACATTTTTAGCAGGTACCACCATCTTGGACCCACTGCCACAGGGCCGCCATTTTGGTCCCACCACCTCCACCACCACCCACAAGCCGCCATTTTGGTCCCACCACCTCCACCACCACAAGGCCGCCATTTTGGTCCCACCACCTCCACCACCACACACAGAACGCCTAGACTATAAATAACGCGTAGTATGTTGCCATTTATTCACAACTACAATCATGGGTACAAGACGAAGGCTATTCACCGATCCTAGAGAACACAGAGAGGTGATTACGAGTGAAGAACATAACGATGGAGTGACAATAATTACAAGCTTTGAGCGGGTTATTGCCGACGAGACGATGATACGGCGAAGTGAAGAACAACTCGAAGAGCTTAGGAGGACGGCAATGGAAGAAGATGGAGGGTTGATGAGACGGCGAAGTCAAGAACAAGACGAGGAGATGTTGGAGATGAGGCTGGTGACAATGGAAGAAGATGAGGATGTAACTGATGAAGAACTCCCCGACCTAGAGTGGTTAAACAGACCTCCAGCAAATACAACGGCTACGCAAACGCCAATTATAACAACGCCGGCTACCGAAACAACAACAACAACAACAACATCACCATGCTCTTGGGACGAGGTAACCCGCCTAAACGAACAGTTGAACCGCCTAAACGAAGAGTTGAACCGCCTAAACGAACACGTGACCCACCAAAACGAACAGATTAATCACATGAGTCAAGACATGGATAAAATGGACGCTGTGAATTTAAAACAACAACAAGACCTAGATAAGGAAGAAAGTCAATCAAACTGCAGCGTGTGTACAGACGAGGAAAGCCTGTACGCCCTATTTCCGTGCGGGCATTTATGCCTATGTGAAGAATGCTGGGTGACGCTAACATGTATAGGGGACATGTGCCACTGCGCTGAAACGGACGAACAGCATTTAAAGATCAAGTGTCCCGTGTGTAGGAAGCAGGTGGCCGGGGTAAAGAGAATCTACCGCTCGTAAAACAAGTGTCGTAACACTTTTCCAAAGGCTCTTTTTAGAGCCACCCCATCTTTCCGAAAGGGAAAACTTCTCAACTCAAAGCACAAAAACAAACACCAGCTCCCATCACCCCTATGAAAAAACCTAAGGTCTTCACCACAATAGACTCTTAATGTTGAAATTTTTTAATACAATTATCTTTTGCAAAAGAATGAACACTAACAGCCATTTTTTGAATTTTCTACTATTTTTATTAACACAAATAGAATGAACGTGTTCACCAGACTCTGGGTATTGAATTTTAATACAATTATACGCTATGAAGGCGCTTCAATGCACATAGAATGAACATAAAATGAACATAGTGTAGGAGAGAGAGCCGTATTTTCAGCTTGAGCAAGACTGGCAGATGATAATGTCTGAATGTTCCAATGCAATAAGACTTGAAAATGTTCAATATTTATACAACAAGACAATAGAATGAACGTCTTCAACTCTGAGTATTGAATTTAATACAATTAACAGTAAAACTCTGAGTATTGAATTTTTAATATAATTATACGCTCTCAAGGCGCTTCAATGAACGTGTAGGAATACGGTAAATGTTTTTCAGCACCACACTTGTTCAATAGTTATGCAACAAGACTTGTTTGAACTCATCATCGTCTTTCCGCCCCTGGTGCACGTAGATGTAGGTAGCAATCTGTTCACGTGGAATTCTGGGAGCGCAGGCAGCTTCCATTGCCAGGGCAATTTGCTCCTCGGTCACGCCCTGTAGTGCCTCAGTGATGAGCGCGTATGAGGGTACACTATTCTCCACACACGTATGCATGTTTATCGGACTGTTGTTCCCACAGCCTGCACATGCTTCGATACGCAAGTGTCGAATGCGAGGTCTGACATGATCCAGGACTGTGTCGATGTACTTCTTACAAATATACTGATTCACCTGGTCAGACAGGGCTTCATGAATTGTAGCTGTGAGACTCTGCAGCTTCCGCCACGCCGTTATTTTCAAGGTGACACCCTGAGGACAAGGAACACGCTCTTGCGTATCTAACCTCATTTTCCATTTGCGGATATGCACCAGGAGCTGGTCGTTGAAATAGGCACAGCTGACAAAGATGTCGTCACCCACATAAAATTTCGCTTCGTCACTCCCCTGGTCGCGAATAACCGCATCGATGGCGTAATCAAGGGCCTCTAGTTTTTGCCAGGTGTCGAAGGTCAAGGCAATATGCCTAGCTGGTCTGTCCTTAAAGGCCGGTGCGTTAAAATGCACTTCTTCGTCTTTGACACTCACAGTTAAATAGGCTGAGAGCTCCCAAATGTTCGTGTGGGCTGCCTGGTAGGCCTGCTGGATAATGTTATTGATCTCCTCCACAGACATAGGAAGTTGCACCTCTTCTTCTTTCACGGGCTCAGGCACTTGCTGGGGTACTGGCTGAAGCACTGACTCAGGTATTTCTAAAGGTGTTAGTCGGGGCCGTTTGGGTCGTGCAGCGCGTTTGGCAGGTACACCAGACGCTGGGTGCGTACGTTTGCTAGCTGTACGCTCTTCGGTGGTATCCATGGCTAAGATATCATCATCTTGTATAACGTCGGCTTGAAGTAGATCTGCTAGTTCTTCATTTCCCGTCTTCTTCAGCGCCTCCACGAAGGCTAGAAATGCATAGGGGCCACGGCGCAGTAGACCATCGATGAGGGTTCTGTTTTGTGCTGAAGTGGTTTTCTCAGCCATGATATCTTCGCGACCGTGTTTCAGGAGTATGTTTTCCTCCATAAGCAGATCACATAATTCGGCCACATGCTGCATCTCATCAATGAGGCGAACACGGTACTTTCGAAGCTTCACTTGCTGGGATGACTCCATGACTGTGGGCTCAGGCTGGTGAGTAACTGCTACGGAGTAATAGTCTGGTGAATTTGCACTGGTAAAATGAAAAAAAGTAAAAGGTTCTCCACAGCTCATACAAGCAGGCAAGCAGGCTGGCTAGAGGTAAGGCAGGCAGGCAGGCAGTCAGGCTGGACAGGCAGGCAGGCAGGCAGTCAGGCTGGACAGGCAGGTAGGCAGGCGGGCAGGCTGGTCAGGTCAGTCAGGCAGGTAGTGCAATGAATACACCCACCCCCTAAAAAATCGCCTCCTTTTATACGTTTTTCTACAATCCGCCATTTTGGTCCCACCACCTCCACCACCACCCACAAGCCGCCATTTTGGTCCCACCACCTCCACCACCCACAAGCCGCCATTTTGGTCCCACCACCTCCACCACCACCCACAAGCCGCTATTTTGGTACCACCACCTCCACCACCACCCACAAGCCGCCATTTTGGTCCCACCACCTCCACCACCCATAAGCCGCCATTTTGGTCCCACCACCTCCACCACCACCCACAAGCCGCCATTTTGGTTCCACCACCTCCACCACCACCCACAAGCCGCCATTTTGGTCCCACCACCTCCACCACCACCCACAAGCCGCCATTTTGGTCCCACCACCTCCACCACCCACAATGACCCCTGTGACAGAATACTCGCTTCTGATTGGCTGTCGCTGTGACGTCACAGAGATCATATGCAAATTTCTGAGGTCAATGTGAATCATTTCGCGCTTACTATACTACTAATAGGTCTTTGGATTATGGACGCGGATATTCTTTAATGGACGACGGCTGAATTATGAATGACGGACTAGACGCATGTAATTTGTTCATTTATTGAACAGATTTGCAATCGATTGTAGCGCTTTGCAGCATTTTTTATGACTAATTGAAATTACTGTGTAAATCATGAGTAGATTGAAAAGTGTTATATGAAGTTAAAATGCGACTTTGCTTAGCCGAAATGATAGAAAAAAAAGCTTTCACAAATGAACTAAATAGACTGACGACGACACCCAATATGTCGTTTCTCCGGGAGCGGTGGACAAATATCGCTATGATGTAATTCGAATAGATATGCAGGGGCGTCATTAGGGGGGGTCGTCAGGTGCGAAGCCACCCCCCTTGGACGCGCCAGAAAAAAAAACAACAACAAAACAAAAACAAAAGAAAAAGCCCCCCAAAAAACCAGAAAACGAAAATAAAAACAAGACAAAAAGGGAAAAGGGAAAAGAAAAAAAGAAAAAATGTTACAAGTCCGTCTCCAGAAACGTAAGCATGCTCCGTTTCAGTAGTGACGCGTCAGTTCGCTCAACAATGGGTTCTACACGACTTTCCGCTTCGGCGCTCATGAACATACACTATGGTCATAAAGTGGATTATGAAAGAGCTGTACATGTAGCTCTGTTCATGAGACTCCACCTTCGACAGACACAGCAGGCGAACCCTCGACGGATAAAGCAGGCGAATTTACTATTCAATTAATCATTCACACTACACTAGGTTCATACTTTATGTAAGAATCACGAGATAATGCATACAATAGCCAACTCTGGGGATACAATAGCCAAGTCTGGGGACAACAATGTGTCTAGACATGTGCCTTTTCAACGACAACGACACAAAGACCCAGACTACAGTTCCTACATGAAGTATCGAATAACACTAACTCGTGGTTTTTTCCTTCTGCTCGATGCGTGCGGATTTGATAATGAAGCATCGGCAGCCTCGGTCTACCGTTTGCGAAGTGCAAAACGGGTAATAAACTGAATGTTGTATATGTAAGCTTTGTTGAAGTCTATACTACATTCGTGATATTTCATTTCCGGAAAATATATCAGTTTCATTTTTTTTTTCTAGTCAGTATTTTACCATGGCCACATTTTAATTTCCAGAATGATGAGTAATATTAGTTTCATTTTTCTAGTCAGTATTTCACCATGGCCACAAGATATAGTCCATGATACACAGTTTGATATTCTACACAGTATTATTGTGATATTTTCAGCCAAAGTTTAATGTTTACAGTCATGAAATGACATATGGAACGGAAAGTGATATGATGACGTTTAGTTTTAATCATTTCGACATGGTTACAGTGGCGTCGGAAGCGGGGGGGGACCCCCACTTTTGATTTAGGGGGGCGGGGGGCGAATATCTTTGGGCCCCCCACTTTTCAGCATCCCTAACTGACCATGTCCCCACATAAAAATTACAGATAGATAGTCCAGTCAAATGCGGGAGTTGCACAATACAGGGTTCCGGCCTTGGCCGCTAGGATCGCCTTTGTCTTTATTTCCGTTTCATACCACTTCTATCGTCTGCTAGGCACAGCTGAGTGGGCTGGCTGATCGGCTCTTAAGCCCTTTTGTTTTTCACTTCAGACTTAGCGTGATAACGACACCCACAAAGAATGATTATGACAATAGTATATGACTGCTGTGAACATAACTCATTTCTTTTGTATCCACGTAAACGTCCGTATAGAAATAAAGGCGTCTTTTAGTTTTCATACTATTTCAGTCATCCCGCGGGCCTGTTTTATATTCGGCATATTTGTCTTTCACCATTGCTAACGTATATGGCGGCACAATCCAATAACTACGACAGGTTTCTATCGATTATATCAAGTATTGAACTTAAAATCATATAAATCAACCACATACCTTAAAGCAAACATGCAGTCGCTGCTATTTTCATATCAATTTCCATGTCGGCTGCTTTTTCGCGATGAACCGGAAATGTCGTTCGCCGCGATCCTGGCGGCTGGGCGGTGGTTATTACGGAGAGTTATCGCCCGCTACGCGTCCAAGCGAAACGATCAGCCAGCCCACTCAGCTGTGCCTAGCAGACGATAGAAGTGGTATGAAACGGAAATAAAGACAAAGGCGATCCTAGCGGCCAAGGCCGGAACCCTGTATTGTGCAACTCCCGCATTGAGGTTTGACCCACCACAAATTGCAACAGAATTGTTTTTGCTGCAGTGCATTTCCGAAAGGTCGCTAGAATAACATACTAAAAGTCTACAAACAGATATGCATGGGAAATATATTGAATTTCAAGTTGAAATTTGAGGTATTTTTCGCGAAATTTCAGTGTTTACCTGTTTCTTGCTCCTATAAGAAAACCTTGTACTTGGTACTAAGCTTCAAAGAAATGGGTCATTACTTACACTCATTCCATTCGTTATCATATCAAGGTTATGCTCAACCTAAAATAATATCCTTGCACGAAAATATTTATGGAGAAATTCAAAATGGCGGATGTATGGGGTCATTCTAAATCTGAACTTTTTACCATTTTCGTGACAGTCCAGGCAATCTATCTGGTATTTTTTAGCTGGACCCAAAACAAATTGCAACATAATTTTTCTCACTGGTATGCATTTCTAATAGGTTCCCAGAACAACATACTAAAAGTCTACGAAAATCTATTTGGTGAGAGATACGACATTTTTTTAAAACAAAGATACGCCATTTTATAATACATAATAAGGCCATTATGCCTCATATGTTAGCAAGATAGAATATTGTTTTTTCCGTGAATAAGGACAGTTTATCATCCAGAAATCCAATTAATACATGACCCAGGGTACAGTATGCCATGTTGGTGAAAACATGTGTCCTGCCGCTGGATTTGCTCATAAGCGTAGATAGCAAACTGATGGTTCAGCATCAGGCTATATGAATTACACATGGTAATATTCAGTCAGTTAACATTTTTGCCATTAGCATAATCATATGAAAAGAATCCCAAAATAAATGAAATGACAAGCTGTGATATATTTTCCTTCAACCGATAACTGTCACAGACAATATTTCCACAAACCCACTCATGGAGATATCTCTCTATTATCACAACATGCGCCTTGTTGAAAAATACAGCTCTGCAAACCATTAATGATCTATCGCAATTGTGTGTCAGATATGTTTTGACGAAAGAAGAATAATTATGCAGATTCTATCATCTAATTATCAAACAAATAATAATCTAGATTATAGGCAAACTTGATGTTCTACCATGACGTTCTACCATGCCATTTACCATGTTTCATTTTACATTTTCAACAATGTAGGCCATGCTCCTACAGATGCATCTTCTTCAGCTGCAATCTTTCTTGCAGTTGCACCTGATAACCTCAAAGAGTGCCAGTGGAACTGGTGGCAGTTCAGTATTCACAGAGAGAAGCCGTCCACCCTCATTCTTGTGGCTGCAATGGATGGTCTTCCCCTTTCCACTCTAAACACGCGAACCTTGATACTTAGCTGATGCTGATGTTGGTGGAAGGTTTTGTACCTGCACATATATGGTTCGTTTTTGTCACAGACACGCTTGTATCTCATGCAGCCGATTGCTTCGTCAGGGTTACCATTGTATAAACACACAAGCACCTGCAATAGATAACCTCCATGGGACTCCCAATGGCCTGGTTGAACACTTCAGCTTGTTGGCGAAATAGCTCATTGAGCGTTGTTTTCTTTACGGCCACACATTTGCCAATGCCATATGATCAGTATACTGTGTCACAACCCTGAATGGCATGCACAAACAGCATATTTGTGCAGACTTACATTCCCAGCACAGCTTTTTGTCTTCTTGACATTCCAAACTATCCGTTTCTTTGCATTCTCGGCTGAAAGTAGATTTCATTGTCATCCATGTCTGCATGAAAACAGAGCAGAACTAACAGGTCAATATCATCACCAACCAAAGTTTTGTTGCTCTCAGTCCATTAAACGGCAGCTTTTACAATAAAAACATATGCATATGAAACATCCCGCCCTTTCCAACTGGTCACTCATAAGAGTAATGAACTGCTACTTACTGACGTTGTTTGCTAGGAATTCGTCTTTCTTTGACTGAATGACCATGTCACTAGCGGGGCCGGAGAGTTTGGAATGTCAAGAAGACAAAGGCTGTGCTGGGAATGCAAGTCTGTACAAATATGTTGCTTGTGCATGCCATTCTGGGCTGTGACACAGTATTCCGACCATATGGCATTGACAAAGGTGCTGCCTTGAAGAAGACAACTGTCGCTGAGCTATTTCGCCAACAAGCTGAAGTGTTCATCCAGGTCATGGGAGTCCCGACGAAGGTCATTTATTGCAACAGCATAGAAAACGTTTATATGCTGATACAATAGTAACTCAGACGAAGGAATTGACTTGAGGGGAAGACCATCCATTGCATCCACAAAAATGGGAGTGGACAATTCAATCGGTTTCTCCCTGTGAAAACTGATCTGCCACCAGCTTCAGGGGTTACTTGAGGTTATCAGGTGGAACTGCAAGAAGGATTGCAGCTGAAGCAGGTGCGCCTGTAAGGATCATGGCCTGGATTGTTCAAGTGTGTGTGGAGAATGTAAACGACTGAGCTGTGCAAAAACATCAAATCCAGACCTTTGACAATGACATTGGCGAAGACTGGTATTGGGATTGATAGTGCTGTGAAATATTCCGCAACTTATGGCAGTGTTCATGAGGAATAACACTAAAATTCCATATATGTAAATATATATAATAAATTCCATACATATATGTATGAGAAGTTATGCCGTCAACTTTGCCTATAATTCAAAGTATTATTTGTTTAATAATTAAATGATATATTAGGATCTGCATAATTATTCTTCTTTCATCAACAACACATGTCTTACAAACAAATGTGATGGATCATAAATGTTTGGCAGATTGTCGTTATATATCTGAACTATTGCTAAACGCGACGATGAATCCAATTTCTCTCTCTCTCCTGATTGGCAAGGCTGCATTTTATTTTTTAACAAGGTACTAACACTATTGAATGTCGGACCTGACACTTGCTACGTGCTTGTGATAATAGAGTTATATTTTTATAAGTTGATGGAACTATTGTCTGTGATTGTCATAGGTTGAAAGAAAATATATCACAGCTTGTCAGTTCCCTTTCGGATAACAATGCTAATGGAAATAATGCCAACTGGCAGGATATTACCATTTATGATTATATACCCTGGTGCTGAACTATCGTTTTGCTATCTACTTTTATGAGCAAATCCATTGGGAATGCAAATGTTTTCACCGCCATAGAATAAAGTATCCTAGATCATCATATATTGATTGGATTTCTGGATGATAAACTGTCCTTATTGAGAGACAAACCAATATCTTCTACCTTCTTATATGAAGCATGATGGTGTATCTTTGTTTTAGAAAAAGTCGTATCTCCACCAAATAGATTTTGGTAGACTTTTAGTATGTTGTTCTGGAGACCTATTAGAAATGCATACTAGTGAAAGAAATTCTGTTGCGTTTTGTTTTGGGTCCAGGTAAAAAACCCCAGATAGATTGCCTGGACTGTCATGAAAATGGTAAAGAGTTCAGATTTAGAATGACCCCATACATCCGCCATTTTGAATTTCTTCATAAATATTTTCGTGCAAGGGTATTATTTTAGGCTGAATATCACCTTGATATGATAACGTATGGAATGAGTGTAAGTAATGACCCATTTCTTCCACGCTTAGTACCAAGTACGAGGTTTTCTTATAGGAACAAGAGACAGGTAAACACCGAAATTTCGCGAAAAATACTTCAAATTTCAACTTGAAATTTAAGATATTTCCCATGCATATGGGATTGTAGACTTTTAGTATGTTATTCTGGGGACCTTTCTGAAATGCATAGCAGTGAAATAAATTCTGTTGCAATTTGTGGTGGGTTGACCCCAAAAATGCACTAGATTTACTGGACTATAGGCCCCGGCAGCTCCGGGGTCTCCGGTTGCCGGAGATGCGTTTTGCGCGTTTTCCCTGAAACAAATCTGAACACAATGTATATAGATTTATGGTTCTATTTTCACATTTGTTTCGCATAAACCCGCATCGATATTGAAGAATATGTCGGACTGCATTTGACTTCCTGGTTTGACACAAACAAAACAGGCCTATAACACACCACTACACGTCCTGGCAATCCCATATGCATGGGAAATATCTTAAATTTCAAGTTGAAATTTGAAGTATTTTTCGAGAAATTTCGGTGTTTACCTGTCTCTTGTTCCTATAAGAAAACCTCGTACTTGGTACTAAGCGTGGAAGAAATGGGTCATTACTTACACTCATTCCATACGTTATCATATCAAGGTGATATTCAGCCTAAAATAATACCCTTGCACGAAAATATTTATGGAGAAATTCAAAATGGCGGATGTATGGGGTCATTCTAAATCTGAACTCTTTACCATTTTCATGACAGTCCAGGCAATCTATCTGGGGTTTTTTACCTGGATCCAAAACAAAACGCAACAGAATTTCTTTCACTAGTATGCATTTCTAATAGGTCTCCAGAACAACATACTAAAAGTCTACCAAAATCTATTTGGTGGAGATACGACTTTTTCTAAAACAAAGATACACCATCATGCTTCATATAAGAAGGTAGAAGATATTGGTTTGTCTCTCAATAAGGACAGTTTATCATCCAGAAATCCAATCAATATATGATGATCTAGGATACTTTATTCTATGGCGGTGAAAACATTTGCATTCCCAATGGATTTGCTCATAAAAGTAGATAGCAAAACGATAGTTCAGCACCAGGGTATATAATCATAAATGATAATATCCTGCCAGTTGGCATTATTTCCATTAGCATTGTTATCCGAAAGGGAACTGACAAGCTGTGATATATTTTCTTTCAACCTATGACAATCACAGACAATAGTTCCATCAACTTATAAAAATATAACTCTATTATCACAAGCACGTAGCAAGTGTCAGGTCCGACATTCAATAGTGTTTGTACCTTGTTAAAAAATAAAATGCAGCCTTGCCAATCAGGAGAGAGAGAGAAATTGGATTCATCGTCGCGTTTAGCAATAGTTCAGATATATAACGACAATCTACCAAACATTTATGATCCATCACATTTGTTTGTAAGACATGTGTTGTTGATGAAAGAAGAATAATTATGCAGATCCTAATATATCATTTAATTATTAAACAAATAATACTTTGAATTATAGGCAAAGTTGACGGCATAACTTCTCATACATATATGTATGGAATTTATTATATATATTTACATATATGGAATTTTAGTGTTATTCCTCATGAACACTGCCATAAGTTGCGGAATATTTCACAGCACTATCAATCCCAATACCAGTCTTCGCCAATGTCATTGTCAAAGGTCTGGGTTTGATGTTTTTGCACAGCTCAGTCGTTTACATTCTCCACACACACTTGAACAATCCAGGCCATGATCCTTACAGGCGCACCTGCTTCAGCTGCAATCCTTCTTGCAGTTCCACCTGATAACCTCAAGTAACCCCTGAAGCTGGTGGCAGATCAGTTTTCACAGGGAGAAACCGATTGAATTGTCCACTCCCATTTTTGTGGCTGCAATGGATGGTCTTCCCCTCAAGTCAATTCCTTCGTCTGAGTTACTATTGTATCAGCATATAAACGTTTTCTATGCTGTTGCAATAAATGACCTTCGTCGGGACTCCCATGACCTGGATGAACACTTCAGCTTGTTGGCGAAATAGCTCAGCGACAGTTGTCTTCTTCAAGGCAGCACCTTTGTCAATGCCATATGGTCGGAATACTGTGTCACAGCCCAGAATGGCATGCACAAGCAACATATTTGTACAGACTTGCATTCCCAGCACAGCCTTTGTCTTCTTGACATTCCAAACTCTCCGGCCCCGCTAGTGACATGGTCATTCAGTCAAAGAAAGACGAATTCCTAGCAAACAACGTCAGTAAGTAGCAGTTCATTACTCTTATGAGTGACCAGTTGGAAAGGGCGGGATGTTTCATATGCATATGTTTTTATTGTAAAAGCTGCCGTTTAATGGACTGAGAGCAACAAAACTTTGGTTGGTGATGATATTGACCTGTTAGTTCTGCTCTGTTTTCATGCAGACATGGATGACAATGAAATCTACTTTCAGCCGAGAATGCAAAGAAACGGATAGTTTGGAATGTCAAGAAGACAAAAAGCTGTGCTGGGAATGTAAGTCTGCACAAATATGCTGTTTGTGCATGCCATTCAGGGTTGTGACACAGTATACTGATCATATGGCATTGGCAAATGTGTGGCCGTAAAGAAAACAACGCTCAATGAGCTATTTCGCCAACAAGCTGAAGTGTTCAACCAGGCCATTGGGAGTCCCATGGAGGTTATCTATTGCAGGTGCTTGTGTGTTTATACAATGGTAACCCTGACGAAGCAATCGGCTGCATGAGATACAAGCGTGTCTGTGACAAAAACGAACCATATATGTGCAGGTACAAAACCTTCCACCAACATCAGCATCAGCTAAGTATCAAGGTTCGCGTGTTTAGAGTGGAAAGGGGAAGACCATCCATTGCAGCCACAAGAATGAGGGTGGACGGCTTCTCTCTGTGAATACTGAACTGCCACCAGTTCCACTGGCACTCTTTGAGGTTATCAGGTGCAACTGCAAGAAAGATTGCAGCTGAAGAAGATGCATCTGTAGGAGCATGGCCTACATTGTTGAAAATGTAAAATGAAACATAGTAAATGGCATGGTAGAACGTCATGGTAGAACATCAAGTTTGCCTATAATCTAGATTATTATTTGTTTGATAATTAGATGATAGAATCTGCATAATTATTCTTCTTTCGTCAAAACATATCTGACACACAATTGCGATAGATCATTAATGGTTTGCAGAGCTGTATTTTTCAACAAGGCGCATGTTGTGATAATAGAGAGATATCTCCATGAGTGGGTTTGTGGAAATATTGTCTGTGACAGTTATCGGTTGAAGGAAAATATATCACAGCTTGTCATTTCATTTATTTTGGGATTCTTTTCATATGATTATGCTAATGGCAAAAATGTTAACTGACTGAATATTACCATGTGTAATTCATATAGCCTGATGCTGAACCATCAGTTTGCTATCTACGCTTATGAGCAAATCCAGCGGCAGGACACATGTTTTCACCAACATGGCATACTGTACCCTGGGTCATGTATTAATTGGATTTCTGGATGATAAACTGTCCTTATTCACGGAAAAAACAATATTCTATCTTGCTAACATATGAGGCATAATGGCCTTATTATGTATTATAAAATGGCGTATCTTTGTTTCAAAAAAATGTCGTATCTCTCACCAAATAGATTTTCGTAGACTTTTAGTATGTTGTTCTGGGAACCTATTAGAAATGCATACCAGTGAGAAAAATTATGTTGCAATTTGTTTTGGGTCCAGCTAAAAAATACCAGATAGATTGCCTGGACTGTCACGAAAATGGTAAAAAGTTCAGATTTAGAATGACCCCATACATCCGCCATTTTGAATTTCTCCATAAATATTTTCGTGCAAGGATATTATTTTAGGTTGAGCATAACCTTGATATGATAACGAATGGAATGAGTGTAAGTAATGACCCATTTCTTTGAAGCTTAGTACCAAGTACAAGGTTTTCTTGTAGGAGCAAGAAACAGGTAAACACTGAAATTTCGCGAAAAATACCTCAAATTTCAACTTGAAATTCAATATATTTCCCATGCATATCTGTTTGTAGACTTTTAGTATGTTATTCTAGCGACCTTTCGGAAATGAAACTGCAGGAAAAACAATTCTGTTGCAATTTGTGGTGGGTCAAACCTCAATTTGACTGGACTGCTAGGCGGCCCCTGGACCCTTGCCTGTCAGGCTGTGAGGATCGCTCATTTTAGCTTTGTGTAAATAAATCGCTATCATATTGGTCTTAATGTTCGTTTTGTTACGTGTTTTTTTTTATGTGTTAAATATAACTAGAAAGTCAAATGGATTCGGGAGTAGTATATAGACAGCATTTCAGCGGAATGGCTCGTCACTACGCCTGCGCAGGTAATTGTATGACGTCACTTGAGGAGGTCATGAGGAGGTGTGCGCAGGAATGTTCTGCGCAAGTGCATGACGTCACTTCCGGTTTGCGTGAATCGGGCGTGACCTTAAGACATGTATTCCTCCGCGGTGATGCGGTCTGGCGGTGATGCGGTCTGCCTCAGCGGACAGAAAGTAGTCCCAAATACGTGGGTTTTCGTGAGAATGTTTGGCAATCTGTAGGGACCGCTAATGGACCGATTGGTTCGAGTGAGATATCAATATGAAGCATACGTGAGAGACTATCCAACGGGCTGGGTGTGACGTGGAACTGACGTCATTCTGCGTATGCGCAGTAGAGAAAGGGTATGGAAATAGACGTTTTGGTGTCTAGGTGGGCCACTAGTGGGCCGATGGGGTCGGGTGAGGTATCAATGTGAAGCATACGTGAGGCAGCATCCACCTGGACTAGTGTATCGTTCGTTGTCAACATTCTGCGCATGCGGAGACAGGTAATTGTGGGAAAAGGGTACGCAAATAGACGTTTTAGGGTCTAGGTGGGCCAATAGTGGGCCGATTGGATCGAGTGAGGTATCAATGTGAAGCATTCGTGAGGGAGCATCCACCTGGACTAGTGCGTCGTTCGTTTTCAACATTCTGCGCATGCACAGACAGGGAATTCTGGGAAAAGGGTATGGAAATAGACGTTTTGGGGTCTAGGTGAGCCCCTAATGATCCTATGGTGTCGTGTGAGGTCTTATTTTGAAGCTCTCGTGAGGGAGCATCCGCCTGGACTAGTTTGTCTTTCGTTTTCAACATTCTGCGCATGCGCAGACAGGGAATTGTGGGAAAAGGGTATGAAAATAGACGTTTTGGGGTCGAAGTGGGCCACTAATGGTCCGATGGAGTCGAGTGTGGTATGAATGTGAAGCATATGTGAGGGAGCATCCGCCTGGACTAGTGTGTCGTTCGTTTTCAATATTCTGCTGCGCAGGTCACGTGGTTTGGTGTGTCTGCACAAGAGTGTGACGTCACCTCCGGTTTTCAGAATGACCTCCGTCCTCCAAACCCAGAAGAGTTCTAATTTTGCCTTAGACCTTAGGCGTATGGAATGCATGTACTAGAACATCCGGGACCTCTTCAACATCCGGGACTTCTTCAACATCCGGGTTTTCCCCGGCCGGACCCGGTCCGGCCCGGCCCGACCTCAGCGCGCGCGGGTTATCCGGACGAGCGCGCGCGGATTAAAGGGAAGTTTCGGAAGTGTGCAAGGGCACTATATCACATCGGGGTATATATTTCATCCAAGTATAGCGGAAAGCGGTTGTCGTGAATAACAACAAGTTCAGCAACGTTTATACAGTTTATTATCCCCAATGTTACATCATACCCAGGCTGGGGGAGCCGCCCTGGGTATGTTTAGTATGTTCACAGCAAAACAAATTGAAATATCAAACACCATGTTTTATTATTTAACGCACCGTCACATTAGGTACAAGTGTTTACTGAGCTCAAGTCAACGATCAGCATGTAGACACAGAGAGTATATACGGCATGTTATGCTATTCATCAGTGCAAGAGTGACGCATTCAGTCGTTGGGGGTGGTCGGTCAACTTGGTAACGAAGAACGTAACATTGATCACCCTCTCTACGACCCATTGTGTGTTGGGGCGTTGACGCTGTGCCCATCTCAAGGGATCCACGGTGTCCAGTTTCTCCAGCATCGTCTCTAGCGATGTCCGGTTAATGATGGTGAACGGTTGGTCAAACACATGGCTGTTATTACTGGCATAATAATACCGTACCTGGCCCGTCTCTTTCTGACGTAAGATATACCCGAAAGCGACATTCAATCTGAAGACCGTAGCTTGGTCATTAAAGATGGCTTCCACGTAGCTGCGTAGACGGGCGAGGTCGGTCAGTGGGAAACTGTAGATATCTGGAATAGGGCGATCACGTATCATGGGCCATTGGCGCCGATAGATGTCACTCATTGGATGGGCGTCCTGTAACAGATCGCTAGGAACATCCACTGCATCTTCCAGAAAATGTTCGATGTCGTCAGGCGTATGACTGGCAACAGTAATTCTAGGGACTGGCTGGATATCTAGGCTCTTTATACACCTAGGGGCGACGCCAGATCCTGAAAGAGCTCACAGAAGCAGTCCTTGACAGAGTGCACTCGATGGAGAGGTGTGCTATCACTCACCACTACTGGACTATGACAGCCATCCTTGATGCCCGGACTATGGACCACGAGCGCTCACGCCGGAACCAGCGTCGGCTCGTTGGCCTAGTAATGGTCTTTGCCCTATTGACCCTGACGCTGTGGCAATGGCAACGACAGAAAAAGAACGGCTCTTCAGAGCCCTTACAGATGCGCTTATGTGCAACCGATATATACGAGGGTCAGTCACAGTGTGCGTCATTCACCGATCGTCATTGCGTCAACCATGTCACCGAGGGACCTGACCATAAATACGAGAGACAGTGAGAGTGTGTGTCATTCACCGTTCGTCATTGGGTCAACCATGTCACCAGTCCTACGCGCCATCCTTCCCCTTACACCCCGGGTGGGGTTACACGTGCATGAAGATAAAGTCACCCTCGTGGAAGACCGTGGAGATGTTTGCTGGTCGCGCGCTGAGACCGTATCGAATACGGTTACGCTACACCGTGACGGCTGGACCAAATTTAAACGGGTGTTGAGCGGTGAGCTCGATGGAAACCTCATCCACATAGACAATGCCATCTACGTACACCGTGGACCATTCGTCCCACGCCTGGGCCGTTACCAAGACCCTACGCGAGGCTTCACCCTAGACCTCGATCTGTGGACAGCCTTCGAGAAAGTGGTGCCTATTGTGGACCAGCTGTTTACACCGGACGAGCGGTCAGCTGTTCAGTTGGAGTGGGCTCGTGCCCTGAGTGAAGCGGCGGCAGAACCCAATGAACAAATTACCAAACCTAGCAATGAAGCGGAGGCAGGAGATGCCATTGATTATCCGGCTACATTCAGTCAGCCTAGTGACATGACCACCCGATCCTTTGATCTCAAGTCATAAACTTTGTCTCCCTATGAATACGAGAGACAATCAAATCTTGTACCATTCACGTACTGGCCATGACTGAGCATATAATACGGGCGTTTCTCAGCTTGACCCCCGAGGTCTTCCTGCACGTCTATGCGGATAAGGTCGATATCATGGAGGAGGTGGGAGATATCTGTGATGCAGACCCTACACAACCGTGCCCGGCTCACATTCGTCTGTCCCGGGAGGGCTGGACCAAATTCAAACGGGTGTTGTCTGGTGAATTGGACGGCGACCTCATCCACTTTTGTCACGATGTGTACATCCGACGCGGCCCCTTTTTCGCTCAATTGGCTCGGCTAGATGGGGTTACAGTGCATTTTACCCTTCACCCTGTTCTATGGTCTGCATTGGAAGATGCCGTGGCAGATGTGGATCCAGTGCTTATGGTAACCCGCTCTTGTAAATTTGGTACGAGTGAACTGGAGTGGTGGTGGGTACAACGTCGGTCGTCGTTGTCGATGGGCGTTCACTGTGAGTGTTGAAATCCGGTGGGTTTTCAGACGTAGTGGGTGTACTTGGTGTAGGTGTTGACTGTATACTTGCTGTGGAGCTCGATGTGGCTTGTACACGTGGTTTGGTGGTGGTGATGACTGGGCTCGTTTCGATCACGGGGTTGACTGGTGCTATCTGTAGACTGGTTTGACTGCCACTCACAGCTGGAGTTCTAAGTTGGTTAAGTAGAGAGCTGACATAGGCCATGTCGTAAAACACACCTCCGTACAACACGCTCAGCAGGGTTAGCAATATCACCACAAAGCCGACTTGCGCTTTGCGCGTTTTGGGAGACGCTGTGTTCAGAGGTAGCTGCTGTTTGTCCATAGCACCGTGGTCGAACGTGGAATGAAGGATGACGGTAGTGGTGTCTGGCTTTATAGTCGTTTCACCTGGTTGGCCGCGACCCAGGAATTGAAGGAACTGGGCCAGCCTTGGCATTTGACGAAATGAAATAGTTTGCCACGTCGGCGTTCCGTTTTCAAAATCTGCTCCACTGTGTAGTAGTCTTGCTTTGTTTTTACGACAGGCTGTAATTCCGTCTCGTAAAACGTCCCTAGCAACGGTTCCCCTTGAAGATCTTCCAGTTCATAGACTCGCTGCCGTCGGGGTACGCGCCGTTTAATCAGGAAGTGCTCATCGCTCCAGTTGGGCAAGTAACCTTTCTCAAATTGTCCTTTGACTTTACTGATCCGTACAGGGTCCCCGACCTTGAACACCTCCTTCGGCGTTCGCTGCGATTCCCTGGGGTACAAGACACGCCGGACTTGGGCTTCATTGAGTTGGGTGACGGTAATGGGGGCTCTCTCTATACTCCGGTGATAGGCTCGATTGTAACCACTCACAAGTTTCGGGAGAACATCGATGTACCGCCTTGTATTCTTATAGATGAAATATTTATACATGCGGCCTTTGAATGTCCTGTTGAACCTTTCCACAACGGAAGCCTTGGTGTCGTTGTACGTATGGAAGAAAAACACCTTCTGGGCTTTCAGAAACTGTTGGAACGGTCTGTTGAGGAATTCCGTGCCTTCGTCGGTTTGCAAATACAAGGGTTTGCGCCCGGTCTTGAAGATGTCCTTGAACGCCGCTATGAGATTCGCCCCCGTTTTCGTCCGGATGGGTACCACCCACTCATACTTCGACAGGATATCGATGCACGTCAAGATATACCGATTCCCATCGTTGTGTTTGGCAAAGGCGCTCATATCGACCAAATTCGCTTGCCACTGGGCATCTATTCCTCCCACGATTACCCGGTTCCGTAGAAAATGGCCACGGACAGATCGATGTAAGGTATAGGTGTCTTGTTTTTTTAACCAATCTCGGACTTGGGCACGTTGTATCCCCTGGGGTTTGGCCGCTCGATAGAGCCGACAAGGCACTATAGGCCGCCGGACTGACGGGACTGTAGTATAAGTTTTCCAACACCTTCTCCCAGCTCTTCATGGTGACAAATGATGATGGACCCTGGCATATCGTTTATTTATAACGGGTATATATTGGGCCGGAGTTTCTTTCTGATTTTCTTCGTTGGCTTCTGCCAGCACATTGTCCATAGTAAATGACCAATTCAACTCGTCTGATGACCGCTCTTCCTCGGTAAACACTTGATCCACATCTGCCACGGCATCTTCCAATGCAGACCATAGAACAGGGTGAAGGGCAAAATGCACTGTGCCCCCATCTAGCCGAGCCAATTGAGCAAAGATGGGGCCGCGTCGGATGTACACATCGTGACACAAGTGGATGAGGTCGCCGTCCAGTTCACCAGACAACACCTGTTTAAATTTGGTCCAGCCCTCCCGGGACAGACGAATGTGAGCCGGGCACGGTTGTGTAGGGTCTGCATCACAGATGTCTCCCACCTCCTCCATGATATCGACCTTATCCGCATAGACGTGCAGGAAGGCCTCGGGGGTCAAGCTGAGAAACGCCCGTATTATTTGCTCCGTCATGGTCAGTACGTGAATGGTACAAGATTTGACTGTCTCTCGTATTTATAGGGAGAAAAAGTGTAAAAGTTTAAAAGGGAAGCGGCCCGTTCGTTTCATCCGACACTCTGTCAACCACCAAGATGTTCACTTGCACAACTTGCCAGAAGCAGTTTACACGCCTAGATAATTTAAGACGCCACGAGGCCTCCACCCACAACGATGCCCGGTATACTTGTATAACCTGCGCACTGTCATTCAATCGGGAGGATCCTTTACAGCGCCACGAACGCTCATACCACGAGGGCGCGACGGAACAATGTAATGAATGTGGTCAACTCTTCAAACGACCCATTCAGTTAAGACGGCATTAGCGTTTGATTCATGGTCCGTCACCACGGTTTAGGCGACAACTTCCCACTAAAGAGGCACCCGGGAGGAGCAGACCCAGTGAAGATGAGCCCGTAGAGACGAATGCCACTGGTGATGCGATCACAGAGAGCCCGCCTATACTCACAGTTCAGAAGAGCCTAGATATCCAGCCAGTCCCTAGCATTACTGTTGCCAGTCATACGCCTGACGACATCGAACATTTTCTGGAAGATGCAGTGGATGTTCCTAGCAATCTGTTACAGGACGCCCATCCAGTGAGTGACATCTATCAGCGCCAATGGCCCATGATACGGCACGTTTTTCACCGTGATCGCCCCATTCCAGATATCTACAATTTCCCACTGACCGACCTCACCCGTCTACGCAGCTACGTGGAAGCCATCTTCAATGACCAAGCTACGATCTTCAGATTGAATGTCGCTTTCGGGTACATCCTACGTCACAAAGAGACGGACCAGTTACGGTATTATTATGCCAGTAATAACAGCCATGTGTTTGACCAGCCGTTCACCATCATTAACCGAGCGTCGCTAGAGACGATGCTGGAGAAACTGGACACCGTGGATCCCTTGAGATGGGCACATCGTCAACGTCCCAACACACAATGGGTCATAGATAGGGTCACCAATGTTACGTTCTCCGTTACCAAGCTGACCAACCACCCCCATCGGCTGAATGCGTCACCCTTGCACCGATGAATAGCAGAACATGCCGTATATACTCTCTATGTCTATATGCTGATCGTTGACTTGAGCTCAGTAAACACTTGTACCTAATGTGACGGTGCGTTAAATAATAAAACATGGTGTTTGATATTTCAATTTGTTTTGCTGTGAACATACTAAACATACCCATGGCGGCTCCCCGAGCCTGGGTATGATGTAACATTTGGGATAACCCGCGCGCGCGCACTCGGCCGGATAACCCGCGCAGGCGTGCGGCCGGGCCGGGCCGGGGAAAACCCGGATGTTGAAGAGGTCCCGGATGTTGAAAAGAACCCGGATGTTGAAGACATCCCGGATGCTCTAGTACATGCATTCCATACGTCTAAGGCCTAAGGAAAAATTAGAACTCTTCTGTGTTCGGAGGTCATTCTGAAAACCGGAATTAACGTCACACACTTGCGCAGACCCACCAAACCACGTGACCTGCGCAGCAGAATGTTGAACACGAACGACACACTAGTCCAAGCGGATGCCCCCTCACATATGCTTCACATTGATACCTCACTCGATCCAATCGGCCCACTAGTGGCCCACCTAGACCCAAACACGTCTATTTCTATACATTTTGTCTACTGCGCATGCGCAGAATGACGTCAGTTCCACGACACACTAGCTCAGACGGATGCTCCGTCACGAGAACTCCAAAATAAGACCTCATACGACACCATAGGTTCATCAGGGGCTCACCTCGACCCCAAAACGTCTATTTCCATACCCTTTTCCCACAATTCCCTGTCTGCGCATGCGCAGAATGTTGACAACGAATGACGCACTAGTCCAGGTGGATGCTCCCTCACGAATGCTTCACATTAATACCTCACTCGATCCAATCGGCCCACTATTGGCCCACCTAGACCCAAAAACGTCTATATCCATACCATTTTCCCACAATTCCCTGTCTGCGCATGTGCAGAATGTTGACATCGAACGACACACTAGTCCAGGTGGATGCTCCCTCACGAATGCTTCACATTGATACCTCACTCGACCCAATCGGCCCACTAGTGGCCCACCTAGACCCCAAAACGTCTATTTCCATACCCTTTCTCTACTGCGCACGCGCAGAATGACGTCAGTTCCACGTCACACCCAGCCTGTTGAATACTCCCTCGGGTATGCTTCATATTGATACCTCACTCGACCCAATCGGTACACTACCGGTCCCTACAGATTGTCAAACATCCTCACGAAAACCCACGGTTTTGGGACTACTTTCGGTCCGCGGAGGCCGACCGCAACACCGCCAGACCGCACCACCGCGGAGGACTACATCCCCAGGTCACGACCCATTCACTCAGACCGGAAGTGACGTCATACACTTGCGCAGAACACTCCTGCGCACACCTCCACAAAACCTCCACTTTCGGTTTCTCGCGCATGCGCAGTGAGGCGAACCTGCGTGGAAATGCGGGCTGTATACTACTCCCGTAGCCAAGGGGGTTTTTCTGGGTTCGGGCGAACCTCCCCTTCGGAAATATTATATATTTTTCTCATATAAATGCCCTTTGCAAACACTGAAGCGAACCCCCTATTTGCCCCTTTTCCCACACAGCGAACCCCCTGATGTGCCCTTTTGGAGTGAAGGCGAACCACCCCTCAGTAAATCCTGGCCACGGCCCTGTTCTCCACGGTCCATCGACAACCGATTAATGGAACTTTGTCACAAAGGTGGTGTTCGCTTTAGATAGGGAATCGTCATCAATGCGTTTTTGATACACACGTCTGGTGGGGCTAATTTTTGTCTAAAAAGCGTCAAATTGACAATTTCTAACAGTCTACATACTTATCAGATAAAGAATAAATCAAAGCCCACAGATAAACACAACCAGAATTACAGTGGTTCAAACTCACCGCATTGCCTGTTTGGCACTTTTCGGTGCATTTACAGTCGATATTTTCTCTTGTTGCAAAATTATGACACCTTGAAACAAAATTATATTTAGACTAAATATTTCAGAATTATTTGTGTTTACAATAGCTAACATTGGTTTTGGTTAAAGGCGTCCATTTACGAAAATAAGCCATTGTACCATCTTTGGTGCACCATAAATCCGTGTTCGTGCATCTGCAGCCCTTCATTATTTCGTGTCATATAATACAGCATGTAGGCTGTACATAATGGTCCATTTCATATCCATTTGATAAAGGTAAAAGTTTGACCCTGCAAACCGAACAGCTTGAGGACGATTTCCTCCCTTTTTGATCACAAATGGGACTAATAAACCCCTCTGATGCAAGTAAACCCGATAACAGTACTTTAAGTACTTGATTATAGCTGGAAAAAGTCACGATAATTTACCATATATGTACAAAGATTGTAATATTCAGACTCTTTTTTGTCAAAGCACGTTTTAACTGTGCTTGTCTTCTGGGTCGTATTTTTTCTATGTTCCCCTAAAGAAACTTCGTAATCCATAGCAATTTACATACAAAATTGTTGAATTAATAGAAAATACTCATTCATAGAATTTCACGATGTCTTTACTCATCTTTATACACAGGGCGATTCACACACTTCGAAGTGTGGACCTTGATCTTTTCACGTTCAAAGCAACGTTTTAATTACGATGTATCAGCAATTGAGAATACAAACAACTAATGGTATACCCTGGAATACTAGTACTTATACATTCGTTTACGTCCTCAATAACAGTTTTCCGATTATATATACATGTATGATGTCTGTTTACGATTTAAACTAAGGTCCTAACTAAGGCTGCACTTGTTAAGCTAAGCTTCAATACAAATATTATATATTTTGTTCTTAAATGCCCAGCTCTCTAACTGTATCTAGCTTTTTGATAACATGTAATTGCATTCAGGTACGTTGGTTATTCTTTGAAAAAATATATCAATGAATAAATAAAACCATTGTAGTAATAATACTCTCGAACTCTGTTTCATAAATCTCAGCACGGTGAAGCATCTAAGAACCGGTCATATCAAGGCACGGTGTGTATCATAACCCTTAGCGAGTTGTAAACAAATCGCCCACTGACTTTGATGGCTTGACTTTCTGGCCAAGGAAGTGAAGATGGCGGGAAGAGAAGCTATATATATGGCGCATAATTCCTGCGATTCTATTGGTTGATTTATATCCGACATAGATTATTACTGTACGACATAAATGTGAATTAATATGGAGATAAATTTGAAATTATTGCGTAGCTAATTTCTTTATATATAGGGATGAAATCTGAATTAATATGGATACGAAACGATTTTCATCTGCATACAAATTCATTTAATATGCATATGTAAAACTGTTCTATGATTGGTTCTGAATATATACGGATATCTATTGGAATTAACATCCATAAATATTCGAATTTACACGCATACATAATAGAGATATTTGTCCTCCACGCCTGGCCGAGATTGTTACCTCTGCATGTGTTGTTTTAGCGGGCGTCACCTAATCAACACGTGTCTGGTTCTTATCATTGCTTATCCAGGCGCGAGGAACATGCCTTCAAAGACATTAAGCTGATCACCGGTTCCTATATTTTATGGTCTCTGGTGTACTCCACAAAGAGATTATTATAGTGTTTTGTTTGTGCATTACGTACGGTATATCTTCTGCTATGATAATTTCATTTAAATTCAATACATTGTACAGATATCTGGTATCGGTAGGCGTAGAATAGAACTTGTTTGAGCTGCATGAAGCTGGGAATTGGCAAATAAAGACGTTCTTATTGACAAGCACTTCTTGCATACATTATTAACCGGCCACGTGCACGTTCCGTTACAAATACCCACCAAATTAGTTACAAAAAGTCAATAAAATTCATACCTAATTTCCATAGTATTGTAAATAAAAATTGCTAAATGGAAAATTTAGTGTTTACAGTATTGGAAATATATTAAATTCAAATGTAATGGCTAAACTGCAGGTTTGCATCACATACCTATGGAATAGTTCAAATTGAACAATTGAATTGCGATGATAACATTGTGCATTTGAATTACTTCAACCTGTAGCTATCGTAATTTTGCATGTGGTGGCTAAATGCAGTTCTTCGTCATATACAGTCATTTAAAATAGCAAATAAAATTGTAATATACACCATTCCTTTGCGCATCTGTGAGATAAATGTAAATATAAGTATTCTTTTTCAAATGATTTCATATATAGCTACCAGCTTAGCAAATAAAATGGATTTATACACCAACATTTACACATCTAGAGGATATTTGTAAATATAAACATTTTATTTGCATTGTTTTGAGATATAGATGCCATAGTTCGGAATTTACGGTTGAGTTTCATATTATTTGCCATATATATCACGCAATGGTCAATATAACTACAACAATTGACATATATTTACTACAGGTTGGGAAGTGGCTAAATATAACTGATAGATTTGCATTCGGGTCACTACAATAGCGAATTTATTCAAATATATGAGATTTATTTGCAAAAACAATATCGTGCGTTGTATATCTATCGTAATTAGGGACTCTCCAAGGTACGACATGCACAATGAATGTATCCAAAAGAAACCTTAAATGTATTGTAAATGTATGTGAAATGTATGGCAAATACCAAGATTTGACATAGGCCATGGAACCATGGAACTCTAAAAACATTTACTACAATGGTGAATTTGGGGCTGTCAATCATACAGAATACATGAACTAAATTATTAAATATAACATCAAATATGGGACTTCAATTTTATAAGCCCAACCTCTCCGGTCACATCGATCTATACGTCAAATGAATGCAAATGCTACTTATAATTGCAAGCCTAAAACTTAGTGTTCAAATAATTGGAAATAAAACCATTATATTCACCTCACATGCCAACTATATATTAAATATAATTAAAATGACGTTTTTATGTAGTGACAAGCGAAGCATTTGCACAATTTTTGATTTTGATGAAATATGACACCTCAAACCAGAATGATATTTCAACCGATTGTAACACTAACCATTGTGATAATAAATACACACAAATTGTTTTGGTTTGAGGTGTCATATTTTATATATGAAGGAAAATCCCTTCAGAAAATGTCCCTAAAATGTCGAAAGAGCACATTCGACCGTTTTCAAACTTGAATAAATCCAGTTTAGAGCAATTGACAATCACCATTTCGCATGATATGAAACTTCAGCATTTTTACAGCACATAACAATAACTTTCACCCGTTTCACTTTCAAACGAAAATCATGTTCACTACCGTCACGTCCGAGGGAGTTATTCTCGGGTAACCATCACACATTCTTTAATTAATTATCAAAGTTAATTAGTTTTTCTTATTCGTGCTATATTAACGATAATTATTCATTTCTTTAAGTTGATTCTTGTCCCTCCCTCCTTCCGTGACGCTTAACTTTTTCTGGGTGAAATATTGAGTTATATAATATCCCAAGTGTTGTTATCTTGTGATTCCAAAGAAGCTTCTTTGATTAAGAGTTCATATGTCAAGGTACAGTATACTGAAACTGAATCTAAACTTCAACTTGAGTTATAGTTGACTGACTTTCTCGAAACCTAATATGTGATTCCACAAGTCAGTTCATTTTGAGATCGATAGATCCACGGTCAAGCTCGTAACCTCACAAAACTGAATGTCTCTCAATGTCGTGACTGTATTTTGAGTTATGATTCACCGAACCCCATGAAACTTCACAAAGAAAGATTACAAAGCAGCCCATTGATTTACGATCAACATGTCAAAGTCATAGCACCCAGACACGGATTCTTAACATGTTCAACCTGTAAACCAAATTACCACTAAGCCAAATTAACTGTCATTATATCAGGACTGAATGTACTCGAATGATTCATCGGTTATTCACAGAGTTATCATTTTCCGAATATCTCAAATTGTAACAGATGTATTGCAGAAGCTTTTCCGAAAAAGTTTATTAATTGGTCAAATTGAGCCCCTCCTGCGCTCCCCCACCCCCCGGCCCCCCCTTACACGATACTTAATCTAGCCACGGTCGTTTTCATTGTATTTAAGAGACTGATGTGGAAGCCAACTTAGGGGATGATATGGCCACAGGCCTTATCCCTTCCTGACCTGGGCCTGCACCCCCCCCCCCAAGACCTCTACACTTGGATAAAAAATTTCAGATGGCCACTTTTATGGCGTCACAGAGACGTCGTTTTCAGAAAAGGCATTCTTTGTCTAATTTTAGGTCATATTTAAAAAAAATCAATGTGTTTTCATCGCAAAAGCTGCTTGATAAATTAGCAAATAATAATCTGACAAGAAATAAAGTAGTTTTTGCCCTTGAAGAAAATTGAGGAAAACACACTACACGAAAACCTTGATTTGACAGTATTTAGCATCACTCGAGAATGTAAGGTGAATATAATTATTATATTTGCAAAGGATTAAAGAGACCTGTAAATTATATGTGTTGGTTATATTAGCATATTTCTAACACACACATCATGACCCGTGTGAACCTATGATGTTTCATTGGAAAAATGGATATGAGAGGCATGTATGTACACACAGGGATACAAGGATGATATTGTATTCCCTACTGTAGTAAACAAACGTCGTTGCTTTATCATTTGCTATCGCTTGTAAACATGCATCATTTCCCATATATTTCACTCATATGCCCAGTGCATTTGCTGTTATATTTAGGATATGTGGACATTATATGGTACAGCTTGGACAGGCCCTTATGATACAGCGTGAAGTATGTACTACACAGATAATCAAATACTTATATTATATTCCACTATATACACCACACTGGGGCATCAGTTGCAGATTGAAACCATTCAGTTGCGAACTTTTAATATACGGTACGGAACTGGATAAATATTTCGGTTATATTTCATAATTGGAGATATACACTTCACATGAAATTGAATATAACGATACTATTCAATGTATATTATCTACTATGAAACGCTGACTCATATAATTAATATATGAACAAAGATACACTACACTGTCTAATTCAATCAGACATATGAATTTTATTACCTAACATTTCACAACATAGGAATATAATCCCAGAGGTGTATAATATTTGATAACGTGATACATACAATTGGAAAATTATGAAAAATTTCGTGGCAGCAGTCTTAAGACAGATGTTTCCATATTGAAAACACGCTGAAATTAAACACAATTCTATATAGTGTTACGGTCAACCGGTACTTCAATACCTCGTAGAGAAATACACAGTCAATCGGTCAGGATGGCAACTGATATATTTTTATACCACTTACCCGTAATTTAATCAGTTCTGACACCACCGGTTTTTAACCGGAATGTACACTTACCAAATACTCATCAATGAATAAAGGAAAATACATTATTGAAATATCAAACAACAACAATGTTTTATTCAATATATTTACAGAGTATTATATTAATACTTCTAGAATTACCTTAAGTTTCAGGTGATATTGATAGTCTAATTTATTTAATAAATCATCAAATATTAAAGGTAGCAGGCTCTCATGAGTATACGTGTTTGTTGTTTATATTCTACTAATTTCCTCTATACGACTTGAGGTAGAATTTACGAAATATACCCGGAGATGATTACCCGAGTACCGTTTCTTGTTTATTTATCAACACATCAGGGGAAACAACTCCTCCTGGCATTCCTCCTTTCAAGGTAACGAGAGATGTCAATTCTGCCAAAGTACGCCGACTGTTAGCTTTGGATGAGAGCGCTGTATTTATATACCCGGTGAATCGTTTCTGGGTGATACTGGGAAAATGTGTATTCTGCCTGTGTGATATGGTAATAAAGATATAATTCCAGAAATCTCTTCGTGTGATATCCCGTGTTTACCGACGAGTAGACGATAGATCTAGAATAGACATTCCTTGAAACAGTGATATTACGCTCGTTGGACCCCTGGTTGTATTTTATGGATGTAACCTGTGTAATATTACGTTTTACTGAACCGGAACCCGTATTTTTCACGACGTACACTGAGGTAATCAGTATACCTTCACACCTTGACATAAGTCAAGTACTGCGTGACAGTATTCTTTTCCCAAGCAGTGCACCCCGGCTTTTGATCCACGGGTGGTGACTACCAAGTAATATTACCTTTGTTTTGAACCGGAACCCGTATTCTTCACGGCGAACACTGAGGTAATCAGTATACCTTCACACCTTAACATAAGTCAAGTTCTGCGCGACAGTATTCTTTTCCCAAGCAGTGCACCCCGGCTTTAAATCCACGGGTGGTAACGATACCCCGAGTTTCATTCACTTATTTCCAAATTAATAGTTGGGGGTCATCTCCCAATATCACTGATATCTAGATCTATAGATTTACACTGGTTTATAATGTGGCACTGGTATCCGAGGCTGAATAATATTATCCATATTTCCCTTGTCTGGATATTTATAGTGGATTAATTCATCATTATATTTACAGAGGTAAACATTTTAGCCACATGACTAGTAAATGAATACCAATGTATACAACGATCCTTTACCCCGATTTCATATCCTGGGTTGATCACCCCGACTTCAGAACCTGGGTTAGTTTTACCCCGACTTCAGATCCTGGGTTATTTCATGCATGCATATGCAACCCGTATATTACTGTTTTATTATTCCCATATGTTAAATCCAATTACCTGTTGGTAATTCAAGGTCGTTGGAGCTTTCTGGTAACGTTAATTGCGGTACTCACAGCAAGCTGTGCCGCTGACTTCGAGAACAAATGACCGAAGTGACGAATCTTGCTTGTGCTCTCGAATTTATACTTTCGCGGGCGTGTGACTTAAGCGCCACCTATCGGAAAATACTCCACGATAGCCTGGAACCTTGCCGACAGCTTGCAGCTAATTATGAATGAAATACAAAGAACATGTTAATAAGTTTGATCAGATAATTGTATGTTTATGACACAAAATATATATATACAGTTATTTATCATCAAAGTAGTATAAATAAGTAATATTTCAACAAAAACATCGAGTACAGGATATACAGCCTCGCTTTGATATTAGGCAAAAACATGGCAGACTACGCGAAGTTGCCGGTTGAAATTTATACAGTGAATGGATATTTACGAGAGAATAAATAACTATCATGACCCGACAGCAATAAGGTAAACAACCCAGAGTGATAGATAATTATTTCAAACAGGACTCAAGTAAGTGCGAAACATTAACATCAAAATATACTGTAAAAATACCAACCGCGTGACATACTTTTGCAACAACATCAATTTCATCACCCCCCCCCTCCTTTTTTATGACCCCATACATTATCATCATACATATAATCTATTCGTCACAATAGTTAGGCAGAAAAAAATGTCAGCTCAGCGTGCACACAATTTTGTAAAATGTAAATTTTCTGTAAGATTTGTGAAAAGGGCTTTCAAATGATAACGGTCATCTTTTTACCTTTACAATAGTGAAATGTATGGTTCAATTATGATTTACACAAACAAGGTAAATAGCCAATGGGCAGCCACTTTGTCAATATATATGTGAGAACACTCAGGATAATGGATTGTTGGTGTAGCAGCTTTATCAGATTACTGTCACGGTGAATCATTCGTAAAACGTAGTTTATTGAAATGATTTTTATCTCTGTAAAGTATTCCGACAATGGGTACCATGATATGTGATGTAAAAAAATATAAAAACAAACACTCTAGTCCATGTTTCTACCATTATCATCAATGACGATAACCATTCCCAGATGAACTTGTTTCCCAACCTGCTAAAACTTTGATGGTATTGCTTCAAAACAAATATTGATAATAGTCAAGTTAGTCAGAATTAAAATAGAAGCTGGTATAAGGGTTGGAGAAATATGAAGGTTATTATATGTACAGCACATGTAATACATGTACAATATTAATACTGTACATTGCAACTTTTTTGCAGGTCAAGAAGAACTACTGTAGAGCTCACATCACATGTTTTAAATAGACTTCAAATAGAAATCTTCCATGGGCAAGTACATTTGTACATGATCCGTTAGCGAATTTAGGTATTTGCATGAGGCAATCAATGTTTCTTGCGAAACCCGTAAGATGATCATCATGGTACCATTTCCACATTAAAATCAAAAGTTCCATTGAAAACAATAATTATCAAGCTACATCATACTCCTAAAATTCTCAATAATGCGGCTGAGTGAAATTTGAAATTTTTTGCTCAAATCCAAGGCAAATCTTATTCGAGGACCTTTCAACAAAGTGAGAATCATGTTGTCATGGACAATTCCACTATGCAATTCAATCACCAATTTGAAGACCAGATGATAGTGGCAAGATTGTACTATTTATTCACAGTAAAATGGATATACATGTATTCAGAAGGTAATGCTTTTGAATGAAAACAGTGAGATGTAAGATGTTGACATAGTATTGGTTGATAATCATATTTGGTTGCTGATCAAAGGTTAGGTTAGGGTAAGGTCATTCTTGGAAGGGAAAAGTGATCAGAATTCTGGTTAAAATGCCATGTATCACATATAAATACATGTACTACAAACAGTTGCAGAGATCCGGAGTTTAAAAAAGTGCAAAATATGTCATTCAGGCATTTTATGCATTTGCCCATTTTGGTGATGTCACAAGTTTCTGAGTGCTGGAATATTTCCAGTGCAAGATGTCTAATATTATTAGTGAGGAAGAACTTGAAAGTCTCGACACATTCCATCAGTCAGGTTGCTGGTAATTGGCTATCCACAAACCTTTGCATTTGTGTAATATTGCTGTGTCACTGTGAATGCAGTCACTGTGGGTATGACAAATAATCAGAAAAGGCACACCACTTCAAATCATTTAGTCTTCCAATTACAAGCAAGGGATTCAAACTGTGTGATTACATCAATTCCATGAAGTTGTTGGTGTCTTTGTGTTGTTTGTCAGTACGGCACTTCACTTCTCCGGTATCTTCACTTGTTTTACACCAGTATCTTCTATGTTACACTAATGTGAACTGGAACACAAGAAAAAAAGTGATTAGATAATTATATACATAATATATGAGCATACATGTAGGTGAGTGGAATCCTATAACTTTCATGAATTGAATATCAGAGAATCAAAACTAAAGATACAGAGCGGGCAAAGCTAGATCAATTAACAACTTTAGGTAAAACTAGAACCATGTGGCAGTGCCCATGCATAGGGACACCTTATGTCCTGCCATGCAAACGTATGTCCTTAATTGCCTGTGATGACCAACGACATTCATTTCATATACATGGGATGGTCAGTGGATAATAACCTCAAACAATTGCTGCTGAATATGTGCCAGGAAACCCGAGAATGCAGACGGGACTCTGGGAAATATCACAATCATATCATAACCGAGCAAACCCTTTCGCCAAATTTCCTTCAGCTATCATCACAAAAGCTGAGAAAACTGACACTTTTAGCTGGTCCCATTATCAGTCCGCATTTCCAGGTTTCACTGTATACCTATTCTCTACAGGCATGACAAAATGTTTTGTGGGAAGAAAAATCTTCTAGATATGAAAGTGTCTGAACTGGCTTTCTATTTCGTATGAAATATTTGAAACTTGAACTTCTGGGGATCCAAATGAAGATCGAGCCCTTGAAAAGAGCAATTAGTTGACAGGTGGCAGAATTACATGTACACCAACAATGCAGTCAGAGCAATTGTGGTCTTCAAATTGAATGTAAAACTTGCAACATTATATTAAACATGGAAGTGCGACTAATGTCACAGGACCTACGGAGTAGGGTTTGATATGATTTAAGTGTGTACCTTGACCTAAGACTGACCAATAGCTTTTCCGGGTCTGGATTGGACCAATTTCTATGGTCACCTAATTAGGTCAGAAATTGGGTCAGAAAGTAGGTCACATTGACTTTGACCCAATTAGGTCAGGTCACACTTACATTGACCTAATTAAGCGCATTTCCATGGTCTTAGGAGGCATTAGGACATGTTTTTGCCAATTTCGAGGTTCATAGTTCGCCTAAGTAGGTCAAATTTTCATCAAAATTAAGTCAGCTCAGAACTTGCTGGTAACAGTCTCCTAGTGTACGTTCATGCCAAAAATCGAGGTTTTAATGTCAACGGTTCTCCTTATTTTGCTGGAGAAATGATTCGGATGGACTGACTGACTGACTCATAATACTGGACAATTTGCAAATGAGAGCCTACTTCGTAGGAAAATTAACAAGCGGAGTAGCTAGCAGGTCTCCCGCCATGCAGCAAGTTTGAAAGTGTATGTTACCAGCACTATTAAACTCTCTACAAGGTTCTATAGTCAACTCTGTATAATAACTGCAATAACTGTGTTAAAAGCTCAAGAGTGAAGATATTGTTCAGGGATATTACATGTAGGTCAAGTTGTCTCTTAGATATTGTGCTCATATGCAAATAAGACCATTATTCACATTTTGACCTCTGTGGTCAATTCCTGAATGAACTTGATCTATAGGCACCCATAAGACAACTTTGTGCAAAAAATATCAAGGCTCTAGCTCTATTTGCCCTTAGAATGGCATACAATCGATAGTGCACCTCTAGCATGTCTAAAGGTACTCGCCCGCTGTTGGAGGTATGAAAGACTCCATTCGGAGTCATCTGTCTACCTGGCCATGCTTTGTGCTTCCTGGATAAAGTCTTAACTATTATTTTATGATAAAGTGTATTTCACGGAACATTAGGGATGTTGGTGGTTATAGCCCCACAAGAATCATACTCGAAAAATCCATAGTTTCATCAATGAAGCAAATAAAGTTTGAAAGTTACTGCTCCTCACAACCTTTTAGGTGAAAGTTCAACAAAATTCATCTAAGAAGTGGTGAACTGTTTTTATTTTAGCTGATTAGATGACCTGGCATATCTAGTATGATACATCTAGAGGGATAAACATATAGCAAATTACAATTAAACGGATATACATGATATCAGAAATCGATGTACAACAGCACAGCATCTGTTTTCAACACCCATTTCGGTACTAACAATACCACGCTTTAGATCGCATCTTTTATATATGTGTTCTATGGTTATTGGTTGTTCCGAGCGATGACAAAATAAAGGAAAATAAAGATATGTATGCCACAACAAAAATAATTTAGAGCGAAATCCTCCAATTTCACTCTGAGATAACCCTTCTATACCTCCAAGAGCGAGCGAGTACCCTTATAGGTGCACTATCGACTGTATGTCATGCTTTAAGTATGTTTACAAGGGACTGTCACTGATATTTACATTTTGACCTGTGACCTTTGAAAATAGGTCAAGGTCAGTCGTGAATGAACATCACCTAGAGATCTCATAGCACAGCAATGTGTCAACTATTAAGGCTGTAGCTCTATTTGCTCCTAAGATATTATGTTCACAATGAGCTTCACTGCTATTCACATTATTACCTGCAACATCTGAAAATAGGTCAAGGTCAGTCCTGATTGAACTTGATCTGGAGGCTCCGGTAAGACAGCAGCATACCAAATATCAAGGCTATAGCCCTCTATGCTAAATGTTGAGATCTTGCGCTCACAACATTTGGGATGGATGGAAACATGAACAGCAGTTCCATAGTTCTCCCACTTATATGTGGTGGGGGACAAAAAAAAAGGAAATGGGAAATTCCACATGACAGCCTAATTTTGACAAGATACGCTTCATTCTTTACCTGTTATGGGTGCTTACATTTCTTTTTTTTCTGTATGACCCATTCTTCTGTTGTGAGTGATTGAAGTGTTTGATGTCAGGTTATCCAGGTCATGTGCTCAGTGCCAAAAAAGCATCGTAATAGGGTTCACATCAGGAGTTGACCTTGGCACGGTCAATGGCATTTACAGATCCACACAGATAATGGCCCGGGTAAGTTGTTGTTCCATTAACGAACAAGAAAATCTGCAAAAAAAGGAAAATCTTCAATTCCAGTTTTTGAATTGGTACCAAACATTGGGTACATAGTGCTGATGGGGCAAAAACATAAGTTATTTTATGTTCAGGTCAAAAGATCAACGGTCGAGTTCGCTCAAGCCAGAGAACCTGTAAAAAATGGAAAATCTCCTGTTCCAAATCCAGATTTGATTGAAAATTTGATGCCTACCTTGCATATGGGACAGAGAATAAGCCTATTTATTTGAGGTCAAAAGGTCAAAGATCAAAGATCAAAGTCACCTAGTAGGGGCGCCCCCCCCCCCTCCGCCCACCCATCCTCCGCGGCCCCTGCCTAGGCCAGAAAATGTGGGAAAAGTGTGAACTCTAGCTCAGAGATGTGGATTATGATCAAATTCTAAGTATACCCCAAAATCATTGTACGTAATTGATTTTGATTGGCCAAATTTGACTGAAAGGTAATAATCGAAGAATTGGCGTCATCTGTGTGTCTATCCGTCTGTGCATAGTCGGTGTGGACACAATACTTCTTAAAAGACTATAGCCAGGTGCCTGTTTCATACAACAGTTGCACTTGGGGATGGGAAGCCTATGGAAAAGGACCGAACTTGACATTATTTAAAAGGTCAAATTCTAGTGTTTGCAATATATTTTGAATGATTATCGTTAAGGTATCCAAATTCATATTGCACATGTAACTGATGAAGAAATTTAAGCCTACTCAAGTTGACTGACCTTAACCCGTGTTTACAAGGTCATTCACTGTTTATTATGATATATCTTGAAGAATTATAGTCATGCTTTTCAAATTAATCCTTTGCATGCATCTGGCGATAAACCAGAAGTAAGTTGAAAAGGACTGGCGTTGACCCATTTTTTCAAGGTGACTCTTTTTATGTATTTTCACTTTAAGCAATGGTAAATAAGTACTAGTATTTTTTGTTTTGTCCCATCTGACTCTGAAAAATCTGGCGCGGGATATGTGAGCTAACGACTCTTGTTTAAAATTTTACTGGGACAACCCCATAGTGGCATATTTTCTGGTCATTAATAATAGCCCCAGCTATGGCTATCTGGCATACATTAACCATTGTTGTGGTGAAAGGAGTAGAGAAAGCTTGAACTAAGGGAATGGTACACCTTAAAATGAATTACAATAGAAAAACTATTTTCTATTCCTGAGGTTTATGATCATTTTATTAAACTCACATATATGAAAACACTTGGGAAAAGCTACTGCAAATGAAAAATGTCTCTTCAGAATTCAAAAATATGAAGAAATATTTATTTTCGATTTTTCTAGCTGATAAATTGTCATTTAAGAATGCTGTCATTGTAGCCTGGCTCGTCTAAATATGTGATGTCACCCAGGCTTATGCACTCCCTAGTTTGGAGGGGAAACCTATTTCTTTAGTAAAGGAGGGTTGGCCATTGGAAACCGGTGAATCTCAGTTCTGTTGGAACAGCCAAACTTCATGCATCGTGGCATAATAACAGAGTATTTGCATTCGCACATCTCCATTTACACATCTCAGACTTCTTTAAAGTGGAAACTTATTACAAGAACCAATGAGATACCTGTCAGGAGTTCACCAAAATGTCCTGGTGACACCTACATGTATTCAAAAACTGACAATCTAAGTCGGTGTGCGAGATATGGAAACTCAATGTTTTTTTCAATGCTGATTATCAGCTAGAAAATCTCGCAAAAAATAGATGTCTCATTGTGGATACTTGGAAGGTGGCTTTTCCATTTGAAGTTATGCCTTTCTCCGTGTTTTCTTCTCCTTTGTTAAACATGGTTTGAACACATCAGTGTTAACATGTTTGGATTTATAAACTCAATTTCAAGTGAACCTGCCTTTAGAATAGCATTTGAAACCTAAACATGATTATTGTATAAAATATGATTAGGATAGTCATAGAATCTAAAACTTTGATGCAATTCTGTCAGTGATAGGATGGTATGGCCTTGAAAATTCAACATGGTGGTGATGAGTCATCTGTGTGTTGTTGATATGTTCATTTTCTTTATTAAATTTAAACATCTATATTGTAAATGCATTGCCTTCTCTTACCCTGGCGATTTCTGTGGGTGTTTTTGTGGGTGTTGCTGTTGTTTTGGAACTCCTGGAATTCTTCTACTTGAAAGCAGGTTGTTGGTTCGTATTCTGCAATGTCAAACATGGATACATGAAAATATAGTAACAGATTTTCTCAGATTTGCACCAACGGCTACCCATATTGATACATGTGAGGTAAATATCTTCACAGGTTACGGGGTATATCCAAGAATGTGATGAAAATGGGTAGACCATTCTGAATAAACCTATACCTACACATATATGTACTATTGTGATTGTAAAAAAAATGGCGGGACAAATGATACATAGGCCTACATAATGATACATTTACCTTCCGAACTTTTTAAAAGTATATGTGGAGGCAAAGACAAATAATATTTCGGTCTTACATTTTATGTCTTTATGTATAACCGTTTTCTCATGGATGCATGGTCTTACCCAAATACTGTTTCCATTGCTGGTTTGGCCAATGTTGAACTGGTTTCACTTCTCCCTCTTTTAGGGATTGGCATTCTCATGGCATCAGATATATCACCATCAATCCGTCTGTCTGCATGATAACTTTCATCATGGTAGGCCTAAAAGTATATATATTACAATCACTGTTGGCACTGGGCCATACATGCCCTACTGGGCATACTGGGACATAGATGCTTTGAAACAAGAGATAATATGAGCTAGGGGATGTTTCAAATTTAATTTGGAAAACACTGATATTTGGGGTGAGAGTCTCACTACCCATGGTGTTAATAGTCGGAGACCTGTCTATTGGACAGGCAATTTCAAATTTGGACAGACAAAAATGGAAAAATTTAACATGGTAGAGATGAAGGGAAGAAGCCTGTCCAAAACTAGCAAAATGTGATATTTAGACAGGCAGATTTTTCGTCCTGGCTAACACCCTGCTGCTACCCTCAGATGGCAATCTTCACCCATCAGGATTTTATCATGAAGCTCTGGGTTTCCATTTTTCTGAGTTTCAGCAAAACATATTGTTTTAACTAATGAAGCTGGTTAAATTTCTCACCATAGGCCTACGTGTGACTGTTCTATTGTTTTATCAGCCTCACAAGTGACTAATCACAAACTCAAATTTACTTTGAATCATCGATTTAAAAAAATGTACAAGAAATACATAGAGAGAGGGGGGGGGGGCGGAGGGTGGAGTGAGGGACAGTAATGACCTAGGGGAAAAAATGTCCAAAAGGGAAAATGTCCTACTGTCTATCTCCCATATCGAGGGTCACAGACTTTCAGCAATATATCAGGACCACTTTTCTTAGAGCAATTCCGAACAGTATCTCAACGTAATTTGTGCATTTTAATACTGAAATTCCAAGAAAATCTCCGAAACTGTGCATGTTATTTTCCACGCTCAGTGACGGTTGGGCTCGCAATATTGTAACATTCTCTTAGACAACTCTTGCTAAATGAAAGCGGAGAGAAATATCTCAGCTGTTCCATCAGCAGTCAGTGACCCGCACAACTGGGGTAAAGTTTCAATGCTACAACATGATCTGGTGCCCGTTTTTCTTGATAAATTTGAAAATCGGGCACCAGAATTTACTGATGTTGATTTATTAATGCATTTCTTAGTGTTAATCTTATGGGATCTGTACCCTAGTTATGGGCTGCCGGAAACAGCCAGCCAAGTTGATGTACCGAGTAGTTCAACAAGCTGACCCTACTGACTTTTAATTTTGTGATATTGACAACGTAAAATGTTGTTAGGAGCTTGTTGAACTAATGTACAGAGTAGTTCAACAAGCTGAACCCTACTGACACTTAATTTTGTGATATTGATTATGTAGGGTTCAGCCCTTGAACCGAAAATTCCTATCGCAAAATTTTCGCATCCTGACCTGGGTAACAGCGGGTGGATTTGCGCTCATAAAAATCGATAATACCTACCTCTTTGTGCTCGTTTGGATAGAATACGTATTTGCCTACTTCCCTGGCCATTTATTTTCTCTGTCCAGCTCCTTTCATTTCCATAAACGGCAAAAGAAAAAAATATCATCGCCGACGATCTTCCAAAAACGAGTGGACTAATGTGTTGTCCGTTTTCAATATTCTGCGCATGCGCAGACAGAGAATTATGGGAAAAGAGTATGAAAATAGACGTTTTGGGGTCTAGGTGAACCACTATTCGTCCAAATGGGTCATGGGAGGTGTCAAAGTGAAGCCTTTGTGGGGTAGAGTCAGAACGGCGTGTTTTTTTATTGCAAATCGCGTCAATCTGCGCATGCGCAGCTGGGTGTAGTAAGTAAAGTGGCTATTTTGGGGCAGTGAAGGAAGGTATTTGGTGTAGAGATGGACCATCTTTGGTCCGAATATGTCGTGTGGGGTGTCATTTTTGTTTTATAGCCGGGGCCTTGTCCATCCGGGTCCTTCGGTGTTTTTCTATGTGTTACAGTGATGGAATGCATGTACTGTATCTGTGATATTTCCATTCATCCGGGTCCTTGTGACCTTGTTTTACAACCTGAGTCTGTATGATGCAACACCAAAGGTCAATGAGAGTCAATGAGGGCACCTGAGCATGTACTGACCTGTATCCTCTCATCCCATCCATCTGTGTGCGCAGGTGTTCTGCGCAAGTGTGATGTCACAGCATACTGACTCACATTTAGTAGTATAAAAGCGCATTTCGCGCCCTATTGATCTTGCGGCGCAATGCGCAGAGGATAGTATAGCAACAGTATATTGGCTCACATTTAGTAGTATAAAAGCGCATTTCGAGCCCTATTAACCTTGCGGCGCAATGCGCAGAGGATAGTATAGTAACAGTATATTCACTCACAATTAGTAGTATAAAAGCGCATTTCGAGCCCTATTGACCTTGCGGCGCAATGCGCAGAGGAAAGTATAGTAAAGGTATATTGACTCACATTTAGTAGTAGAAAAGTGCATTTCGAGCCCCATTGACCTTGCGACGTAATGCGCAGAGGGGAGGTCACGTGGCGGTAACAGAGTATAGTAACAGTATATTGACTGACGTTTAGTAGTATAAAAACGCATTTCGAGCCCTATTGACCTTGCGGCGCAATGCGCAGAGGATTAGACCTTAGACGTATGGAATGCATGTACTAGAACATCCGGGACCTCTTCAACATCCGGGTTTCCCAGCGGGTTTTTCCCGGGCCCGGCCGCACGCCTGCGCGGGTTATCCGGCCGCACGCAAGCCATATTACATCAAAATATTATAATGGTTTTACGTGTCATATTTTAGATATATAAAGAATATTATTGAAAGCGACGTTAAATTCTATTCATTCACTCACCCTGTACTGTGTACCTGTACATGTAATCTGTCCATGTACATATGCTCTGCCAATGTACATGTTCCTTGCCCATGTACACATACTCTCGCGGGAACAACACAGTATCCTGATAATATATGTATATATCATCCAACGCCAAGCTCAACGCTTCAACGCCCTTGTGAATTAGCCCCAAAGCTCTGATTTTCATGGAATTGTCACTAATTCATTGGAAACTCAGTGACGCCCGTCAACGTCTGTCGTTACACCTTAACGCCCTAGCATAACGCCTTGAGGCCATGATATAGATAGATGAGAGAAAAACAACAACAACAACAACAAGGATGAGAGATGAATCATTTTTTCCCCTGCATCATAACATACCCACGCTGGGGGAGCCGCATTGGGTATGTTTACAATTCAAGAAGAATCTTGTCCAATCAGAGGTCGCCATTTGGTGCTGTATCTGTCATATTCGTTCTTGCTCGTTAGATGTATTATCGGCTGCTCTTGTCCAATCAGAATTCGACCTTTCAGAAAGTTCCATCTTTGCTCGGTGTGGCCTAAGCATCGCCGGGCAGGGGAGGATATTGTTCGGGCAACATATCCTCAAACAGTTGTTTGCCCATTCTGATCGCATTTTCCAGTGCCTCGGTGGGGTTTCCTATCGGGTTTTCCGCGGGCCCGGCCGCACGCCTGCGCGGGTTATCCGGCCGCACGCCTGCGCGGGTCACCGGAAGTGCGCGGGTCACGGGGCATGTATTCCTCTGCGGTGATGCGGTTTAACGGTGATGCGGGGAAGAAGCCTCCCCGGTTTAGTAGTCCCAAATACGCGGTGTGCCGGGGGTCGATCCACCATGCTATGCGTGAATGATTTGTACTGACCTTCAACATCCGGGGCCTTTTCAACATCCGGGTACCCTGGTTTTACATCCGGGTCCTCTTCAACATCCGGGTTGTTACAGCCGGGGACCGTAGAACATGCGATGAGTGAGTGAGTGAGTGAGTGGGCGAGGGAGGGAGCGAGCGAGTGGGTGGTCATATAAGGTCGTTTAGGAGTAGTATAGAAAGCAACAATGAGGATACCCGTGCCCAGAATCTGCTGACCCTGCATGAGGCATTTCAAACCTTTATGGTGACCCAGCTGGAGACGGGAAATTATCTTCTTCAACCTCCAACATAATGATGTCCGTCCAATGATGATCGACAATGCATAACGCGTTGAGATAGGTATTGAGACGGACGTTGAGACGGGCGTTAAGACGGGCGTTGACGGGCGTTGAGACGGGCGATACGGCGTTGAGACGGGCGTCACTGCATTTCGATGAATTAGTGTCACTTCCATGAAAATCAGAGCTTCTGAGCTAATTCACCAGGGCATTGAAGCGTTAAGCTAAGCATTGACGGGCGTTACTGTCTCTAAAAGCAAGTGTATTCCCAAAACAAAAATAGGGCTCGAAATGTACTTTTATACGTCAACATGGCTTATACGTGCTTTGAGTACGAACGCATGTTCACCAGACATTACGATATGATGCGACACAAGAAGACTTTCCATCCAGACTCCGAGGCACAAGAAGCCGATACAGAGACTGATGAAAGTCCACTGACTGATACAGAAACGGAGACTGCTGAGAGTGTATCGACTGATACCGAATCCGAGATTGCTGACAGTCTATCTATTGATACGGAGAGCTTGACCTCACATAGTCAGCCTACATCCCAGGAAAGTGAGGCAGAACCTACCTTCTGGGATAGTATTGTGCATGAATCTATTTGTAGTTATGCTGCGGTAATCGAAGACGGCGGACAGGATAACTTACAACAGGCGTACACCGAAATGCGCCCCTGCGTCAGGAAAACAGCCATGGCCATCTATAGACGGTATAGCCTGTTGCCACTTGAAATGAAAGGCGACCCCACGCACAGGTCCATCATGAAGACCAAGCGTCACTTGGAAGAGAAAATGGGGTTACCACCCACCGACACCCTGGAAAATGCGATCAGAATGCGCAAACAACTGTTTGAGGATATGTTGCCCGAACAATATCCTCCCCTGCCCGACGATGCTTGGTCACACCGAGCAAAGATGGAACTTTTTGAAAGGTCGGCTTCTGATTGGACAAGAGCAGCCGATAATACATCTAACGAGCAAGAACGAATATGACAGATACAGCACCAAATGGCGACCTCTGATTGGACAAGATTCTTCTTGAATTGTAAACATACCCAACGCGGCGCCCCTAACGTGGTTATGTTATGATGCAGGGGAAAATAAAATGATTGATCTCTCATCCTTGTTGTTGTTGTTTTTCTCTCATCTTTCTATATCATGGCGTCAATGCGTTATGCTAGGGCGTTAAGGCGTAACGACGGACGTTGACGGGCGTCACTGCATTTCCATTGAATTAGTGACAAGTCCATGAAAATCAGAGCTTTTGGGCTAATTCACAAGGGCGTTGAAGCGTTGAGCTTGGCGTTGGATGATATATATTATCAGGATACTGTGTTGTTCCCGCAAGAGTACATGTCCGTGGACAAGGAACATGTACATTGGCAGAGTATATGTACATGGACAGATTACATGTACAGGTACATAGTACAGGGTGAGTGAGTGAATAGAATTTAACGTCGCTTTCAACAATATTTTTATATATCTAAAATATGACATGTAGAACCAATATAATATTTTGATGTAATATGACCTGCGTGCGGCCGGATAACCCGCGCAGGCGTGCGGCCGGATAACCCGCGCAGGCGTGCGGCCGGGCCCGGGGAAAACCCGCTGGGAAACCCAGGCTGTGGAGGAGGTCCCGGATGTAAAGACGGAGGGACGACGCACTAGGAAACCCGGATGTTGAAGAGGTCCCGGATGTTCTAGTACATGCATTCCATACGTCTAAGGTCAAATCCTCTGCGCATTGCACCGCAACGTCAATAGGGCTCGAAATGCGCTTTTATACTACTAAATGTGAGTCAATATACTGTTACTATACTCTGTGACCGCCACTTGATCTCCCTTCTGCGCATTGCGTCGCAAGGTCAATAGGGCTCGAAATGCACTTTTATACTACTAAATGTGAGTCAATATAATTTTACTATACTCTGTGACCGCCACGTGTCCTCCCCTCTGCGCATTGCGCCGCAAGGTCAATAGGGCTAAATACTACTAAATGTGAATCAATATGCTTTGGCGTCACACTTGCGCAGAACAACTGCGCACACAGATGGATGAGATGAAACGATACAGGTCAGTACATGCTCAAGTGCACTCATTGACTCTCATTGGCCTTTGGTGTTGCATCATACAGACTCAGGCTGTAAAACAAGGTCACAAGGACCCGGATGAATGGAAAAACCCCAGATACAGTACATGCATTCCATCACTGTAACACATGGAAAAACACCGAAGGACCCGGATGGACAAGTCCTCGGCTGTAAAACAAGGTCACAAGGACCCGGATGAATGGAAAAAACCAGATACAAGTCAGTACATGCATTCCTATCATTCGATACCAGAACTAGGTCAGACATACCCAGGTCACGGAAGTGACGTCATACACCTGCGCACAAGTCCCAATGGAAAAACCCCGATGGAATGAGAGCATACAGAACGTGCATTTCTATCATTCAAATGACCTTGAACTATAGTGATCACGTGACCTCCCCATGAACGTCCTGCTGTAAAACAAGGTCACAAGGACCCGGATGAATGGAAAACCCCCAGATACAGTACATGCATTCAATCACTGTAACACATGAAAAAACACCGAAGACCCGGATGAACAAGTGCCCGGCTGTAAAACAAGGTCACAAGGACCCGGATGAATGGAAAACACCTCGGTCCCAAAACGTCTATTCCCATACTCTTTTTATGCATTCCCCGTATTGTCACGCCCGATTCACGCAGACCGGAAGTGACGTCACACACCTGCGCACAAATCCCCATGATGAAGAACAAGTCTAAACATATCTACGGCCGATTCAACCACACCGGAAATGACGTCATCACCTGCGCAGAACACACCTGCGCACAAGCGACAAGCCGGGACCTGGATATGCTGTGACTATACTACTTGCATTCCGTAATATCAGTCAAAATATTAATAATATAGATTTCTAAACATGCTGGTTTATATAAATTGCTTTAACTAACTCAAAATAAGTATAGTTTTATAGGCTTTTTATATTGAGCTAAATACTGCACATCTGCCTTAGCTTAGGACTGTATTCTGCTTCAGATGATCGACATTCCTTTTATTTGAGATATATATATATATTAGCTATACCTATAATTAATAACCACCGTTCTGTTCCCACAAACAACAGCGTCAAAAGCCCAAAGTTGCGGCTGGTAATTTCCCAGTAAAAGGTGATCTCAGACATGCATAGTGAATCCTCTACTCAAGGGCTCGTCACACGACGGAAAAACATGAATTTGTGTTTCAAAATCGCAACATCCCGGTTCAAACTAAGACGTCGACTGTTCTACGAAAATGTTTATCTGCCTCTAGTTGCCTCATAATGTTGAGTTGCATCGCGTCATCAAATTAGGTAAGTCGCCTTGAGCGAAGTCGCACTGCAACTCAATATTTTTACCCTATCTGGCCTGGGCGATTTGGGGTGTACCGCAGCCTGTGGAGGGGGGGGGGAAGTGCCCCCCCCGCACCCTCCCTTAAATATTTTCGCAATCGCTAAGGCTAGAGAGGCTGAAACTTACCACACTATATCTTTGGGTCAAGCTCTACAAGAAAATGTAAAAAAATCCAAGATGGCGGCCATGATGACGTCACTGTGACGTCATTTTCAAAAAGAGCATTTTTGGACGATTTTTGGCCAAAATCTTCGATTTTTTATATTTTTGTTTTTTCTTCGCAAAAGCTGCATGATAAATTAGTAAATAATAATCTCCTTTGCTCGTGAGGTTATGCAAATAGGCTCAAAATGACCCCAATATGATAAACTATAATGTCACAAAGTTGCAGCTCTCCATTTTTTGGCGTTCCGGAGATATCGCAGAACGTTTGGTAGGGGGGGGGGGGTATTTTGGCCTCCCTCCTCCAGGATTGGTAGGGTTAATGGGGGAAGGGAGGGAGGGGGGAAATCAGGGGGTGTTTTTTGGTGATGCTAAGACATATGGTTTCAGCAAAATGCATAGAATCGCGTTGAATCAACATGCTGAATTTTTGTGTATGGCAAAAACATCATTTTTCTGGTACCCCCATGGCCGCCATTTTGAATTTACCCATGATCCTCTGCTCGGGGGGTCATGCAAATAGGCTCAAAATGACCCCAATATGATAATCGAAAAAGTCACGGAGTTTCAGCTCTTATTTTTTGGTCGTTCCGGAGATACGCGCAAAAAAACAACATATGTGGGGGGGCGGGAAGTGCCTCCCCCCCCCAGGCCAGGTAGGGTTAAGACAACTATAGAGGCGGATGAACGTTTCTGTACGTGTCTACGGAACCACGTATGCGACGTTGAGTTTTGAAACGCGACGTCGCCTTTCGCGTCGCTTTTTTGAAAATCGAGGCGCGACGTACATTTGGCCCAAATAGAACACCATACACCAAAGTATCAATACACGTTCTCACTTTGATAGTAACATCCTTACTTCCATCTGATCAAAGTTTTCACATGTGACGTACAAAATTGGTTGCAAACATGCGAATTAATCCGTTGTTTCATTCCCCTAAATATGGTTATGTGTTGAGAAATACAATTCCGGATATATATATTCCAAACGTGGAACCTACCATGGTATGAACATGGAGGTATAAACAAAGACAAAGACGTTGAACGAATTTATGATTAAGCCACCCTTTGCAAGGTAACTACGCTCATACTATTCAGCTTGTATCACTGACGTCCCTACTCTCCTTGTTCCCCCCGCTGATTCACATCGCCAAGTTCGCACCTCTTGGCCGTAAGGGGGCGCTTTATCTGGTTACCCAATCGCCGTGCCGTAATAGCTCGGAGATAACCAGATTCCTCATACTAACCACGATTGGCTAACTACCTCACATGATCGAAATTACGTCATGCCTTCATGATAGTGAGATCACGACTCTCACGTAATGTGGAAGCCATGCCAATATTTTGACAGCGACACGCCCTCTTACCGCATCTCTCAAAGGAACTTTTCCCCGTCTTTATTACAGTCAACATTCAATTCAAAATCTGAAACAATTGAACGGTGTTTTTACGTTACCATTCTAGGCAGCTTGATCTCCTTATATACTCATGACGATAAAGCGTGGTCTTATCAGTGGGATATTAACAACATTTACAGGGATTAATTTGTTAATTATTTGAAGGTATCGGTGAACAAATGTTTGCAATCAGTTGACGAACCTTACTAAACAATGGAGGAAGTTATCCAAAAATCTGTTCACTCTGAACTCAGAAATTAACGTAATTAGAGCTTTTTGGCCGTCCGTTTATTGTTAGTTTTGCTGTTAACGACATATGAACGTTTGAAAAGGGAGACTCATATTGCCAAGACTCTTCCGTGAGAGTGAAAAAAAAAAGAAAAGAAAAAAAAGTGATATTCATTGGTCATTGGTGGTTGGCCTGTGCAGAGCGCCCCCTTACGGCCAAGAGGCGCGAAATATGCGAGGTGAATCAGCGGGGGGGGGGGGGGACAAGGAGAGTAGGGACGTCAGTGATACAAGCTGTTTATCAGCGTACAAGGTAACGTGCGTGAATGCTAATTTTGTGCAAAGTTTGGGTGCTTTGTTATTCAAACACATAGATGGTTTAAGCATCAAGAGTATATACATTCTGCACTGTAATCATCACCATATATACTTGTCATAACCATTTGCGTGTACATCAGAGTAACAGGAAAACGTATTGATATGATAACAGCTTAAATATAATCTTAATCCGTATTTAAACTGTATTCGGTCACATATTCCTCTGTCATTTCAACTACAGGGATGAGCATTTGTTACGTTTGCTTTACAAGGCCGAGAGAGACGTTTTATAGCCATATTTTATTTCTGGACCAGCACAACCCGCACACTCGTGTTCCCCACCCCAGTCTCTTAACAGCAAAATGCTAATTTTAAATGTACGGTCAAACATAGAAAACGCCGCATAAATTAAAATGTGCAATCCAATTTTAAAAGTGGGTCTACGTGTACTGATGAACCTACAATCAATTATCAACAAAAAGAACAAAATAGTTGGCTGTTTGTCTTATCGTGCCCAACCTTCGTACTACATTTCCATCCCCTAACCTCCCTGAGCACAAAGGACATCATCTAACTCATGTGGTGAAGCGGGCAAATAAGTAATTCTCCAATCTATCGAGCAAACAGCTCGTGTCAACAATTCTCTTGAACTATATCCTAATTTTTAATAAACACACAAAGATTCAACCACTGGCTTTTCGCACAGATACGAGATGAAGTTATACATGTTAAGATGGAGAAGGTGATATTCAACAAAGTCCTTCCAAGAATGCATTCTCGTTTACAAGAGTTGAACCAAACAGTTTATGAACTTTTGTGGAGAAAACGTTCAATGTGTTACCTATTTCACAAAACAGATGTTTTTTGATAATTGGGTAATGCCTTCACGGAAAACGTTAAATATTATGGGACATCAGGGACCAATGCAATGTCCAATGCAAGTTATACTTGCCTTGGATTATCTTCACAAAATTTAGCTCAAATGGCGGTATATATCGTCCCATACAGGATAATCTTGGTTAATCTTGGTTCTAGACTGGCTTCGTAATTTATCAATAAACTAACATCACACATTAGACAAATACTCGATCTAATGTATGGAGATTTTTTTATACTAAAAGCGTATCAGCCAAAGGAGAAGTGTGAGCCCCAAAACGTAATAAAATTGTGCAATTTTATTGTAATGCATGAAGTGCCAGATGTATTTTGCGATTTCAACGAATTTTCTCGCCGTTTTATTAAATAACAGATACAAAACATCAACAATCTGTGACATGTTTATAAAACACAAACATATGTGGATTAGATCGTCGTTAGATACCGTGATAAGTAAGCATCTTGAACCCCCAAACGACAGACATCTTTTAAGACTTCCATCATAGGCGTTCAAAACCTCACGCACAAGGTTAACTTTTTCCCTCATAGACTTGTGGGGAATTTTCTCTCTCTGGCCCATAATAGATAATGGCGTAGGTCTTCAACCCATTGTATTCATTTCAATTTTCATACTTCTCCAGCGATGTAAAATATCCCGTTTTATGTCCCATGTCATGTGAAGAAATATTTACCAATGGTCTCCCACAGACCCATTCTACGTAATTTGTTCACGTTTTATACCAATATCAGCAACATTTATTCTAAAAATAAGTAATCTTGTGAGAAAATGTGTTGTGTCTGCTTTACTTCTGTTGGGAATCACGCAAAAAAGCGAAGAAGTTGTCGCATTTTAGCCACGTTTTGCAACGTTCTCTTCCTGCTTTCCGGCTACCATTCGCATGTATCCGTATACCATCGTAAAGCTAATTCTCCGTAGGATCGGGATTTGTCAGTGACATCACAAGACGGCAGGTGTAGAACGAACTATAACTGTTTCAATCCGATTTTCCTTCCGTAGGAGAATAAAGACGGTAATAAATATTCATAAGGTGAAAGCAACACAGCTCACTGATTGGCCAAGGTTGAGCGCGCCCAGGCGTGATTGGAGGAAGAGGTCACGTGGTGACTCGGTCGCTATGGTCACTGTCGACGAAAGGCTGACTGGAAAGAATGGCGGCTGAAAACATTTACGGCGAAGAAAGCAGGTTCCGGGAAAATACATAAAATAAACTGAGATGGGCATTTTGACGAGCTAGTCATCAAGGTTAGATACTTTGGTAGTTTATGCTCGCGTTACGTGAAATATTCAGGAATTTGGAAGCAGATTTTACTATTTTTCGAACGTTTGTCTTGGAGCACTCGAAACAAATTAGTTGTCAAATCTCGCATTTTTCATCGATTATTTCTGTTTCTCTCCCGATTTCATTTTAACCTTACCATAAAACATACCAACAGTCCATATAGTCAGATTTATTGAACTTTTGGCTTTCTGAAAATGTATAGTTTTAATTAGGTTTTACTCAAAGTAAACGCCAAAAATTGCAAGAATAATCGATCACATGGGAACTCGAGTGACTCGTCAAAATCTGTCCTCATGAGTTAGGCGAACACTCGTCAAAACACGCTACAAGTCGTCAAAACCCGCTTATATGAGGGAAAGAGTTAACTAATCAGATAAATTAGAATAAAACGTGAGTCTAGTCGAAGGATACTGTACATTTATATTTGCACAAGAAGGGATAACGTCTGTTGAATTAGGTGAATCGTTCCAAATTAGCGAAGAGAAATCCGCAGGAAATCTCGTCGGTCAGACCCGAGACAGAGATTGTGCGAGAGCAAGTGTAAAATTCCTCTGATCTTTTCCACTAGCCGAATCCCTCGTTTTAATATCCATGGCAATATAATTGTTGTTGTTGTTGTTGTTGTTGTTGTTGTTCATCTCTCTTACTCTCGTCTGACTGTTTTAAGGCTTTTTTAAGAGATTAAGGACTAAGAAAAGTTGGGTGTGTGTCTGAAAATCCAATGACTTGGATGTACTATTAGCTGAAAGCTGAAAGAAATTTCTGGGTACAGGTATAAAGTTGATTTTTGTTTCTTTCTATGCTGCAACATGGCATCACGTCTTTATTCTTTGGTAACAGGCATAAATTTAACAAAACGTGCACTATTTACCGTTCGAAGAATTTAGCCTAAAGCATATTTTGTTAACTTTTGATAGCATGTCGTATATCATTATTACACTCACATTGAAGAATAGGAAGACAACTTAGTCTAGCGAAGCTGACAGGTGATCTGCACGCTCTACTTCGCCAGTAGTATACAAGGCGTAAATCTCCGAGAATATTTGAAGAACGGAATGCGGATAAGGAAATGGGGGTTGTAAATGAGGGTTCTACGAGTCACACCAATAAGAGCTTCGATATGACCCTCCACCCTTATCCGGCAGCCAAATAGGGTTATTTGGTCGAACCTTGCGCTAGAGATCCCACAATATGTTTAATGGTTTTGACATCTATGAAACATGCAAAAAACGAAACCGGAGCATTTTGATAAAACACAATTTTTCCATAGCAATCACAGGACAAAATAACTTAATGTGAATAATTTGATCAATATCTGAATATTTTCCTTATCCTTGAGGCTAGAGAGATTAAACTCGCCACCATATATCTCCGAGTCACATTCTTCCCGATAATGCAAACAATATCCAAGATGGCTGCCTTGGTGACGTCACCGTGACGTCAATTTTGCAGGAAAATGCATTTTTGGTCGAATTTTTCATTTATGTAGTTTTTATCGCATTAACTGTAGAATAAATATGTGATATGGAATAAAATACTTTTGGCCACTTTTACCTCACAAAAATGAAATATCTAGAAGAAAAATGGCCAAGATACCATTCTTGTTGCGCCCATATGGTCGCCATCCTTAATTTACTCACGAAGATTTGTTCAGAGGGCTTTGCGAGTAGGCTATAACTTTACTCCCACGTGATACGCTAGAACGTCTGAAATGTAAACTCTCAATGTTTCACCAGGGAGAAGTGCACTTAAAGTATGGTGGGGGGGGGGGGGAGCAAAATTAACGCCCCAGCTCAATTTTTATGTTTATGGACCGTTATGGAGTCAAACGCTACCCGTACAAGTAAACAGAACCAAAAATCGCCGCTATCATGACGTCAGGATGACGTAATATTTAATAAATTTCATTCCTACAGATGTTTTGGACTGATTTTTCAATTTATATTAATGCAATTTTCTACAAATAACCTGAGGACTAGATTAGAAATAAATATGTTTTTGAAATAAAAATTTACTTGACACTTCTATGCCAGAAAAGCCAATAATCTAGATCGATAACTGCCAACATGCAGTCGCCATCACAGGTTTAGTCGTGATCCCTTGCTCGAAGCGGTCTGCAAATAAGCTAAAAATGAAGCTGACAAGACAAACCGAATCTTCCCAATGTGTTAGCTCTCAATGTTTCCAAGACCTGAAAAGAATCGCTAAGGCACAGGGACGACTGATTTCCCCCGGTCGAAAAGGCTCCTAGTCATTCAAATGCATTTCGGAATCGTTATTTTGGCTCAGTTATTATGCATGCGGATCACTCGATCTGCTTGTTGATAAGGCAATCACAGCAAAAATATTGTACAATTTTTTCCAAAAAACGAAATATTCGTAGACGCATGCACATACATGTTTAGGAACCCGCTTTCCCGTGGTAAGCGATAACATACAATGGTGAAGAAGCGGCATTACCTCACAGGTCAATGATATTCTGACGGTACTGCCTTCAAACACATCACCAAGAGAGAATTTCTTATGCTTATGGCGTTTTCGTATCTTAGTCATATGCTTCTACTGGCGATAGTCATTTGTGAGTTTTGTGGGCGACAGACGTAAGAAAGGGCCATGTTGACAATTAAGAAACCCCAATATGTCTTCCATTTTCATACAAGGATAAAGAGTTAAAACTTACTAGATATATCGCACGCTTTAGTTTGGAGCGAATTATGTCTAGGTAAAATCAAAACAGTATCCATAACCAAATAGAAGATAGGCCTATGCCGTTTCTCAACCCGGAGAAACCGAGTGTATGAGGGTCCCGAATTATTATTATCATTATAAATTTCATTTCATTTGATCATTTTAGTACCCTACATATTTCAGCAAACGGGCATAGAGTGTACCCTTCCATGGGTACCATTTAATAGATAGCAAACCCGTTTCTGGCACATGACGCTCTGCAAAGAATTATATACCCTTACGCCGTGTTGAAAAAATTGAAGACCCAGAAGACGTTTATCTTGTACAGGAATTATTCCATCTTCAAGGTCTGGGCCACTTTTGGCATTTTCAGGGATCTATTTCAATTATAAAATTTGGTTATATAAAATTGGGATAACAAACAGCCATATTACCCATCACAGGTTCTAACCAACTACACTGTGGTCAATTGCGGGGGTGTTCGACCTTTGCGACAATAGCTTAGTGCAACATACACGTACATGCACAGCCAGAAAAACGGTGTTGGCCCAACACCATTTTTTAGTGTTGATGCCAGTTCAACACCAATAAGTGGTGCTGAGAAACGGTGTTGACATAATTCAACACCAAAATGTGGAAGTTACATAAGTGCGGAAAGTCGTCTTAGTGTAATGTACCCATTACACGGATTGTGTTTGAGAGGAACACATTTCCCGTTATAATACAAAACAAGACAACTGCTGTTTACAAATACGAGTGCTCATTTACCCCCATGGCTCATTCACCCCCATGGGTTCCTTCACCCCCATGGGTTAGTTTATAGGGATAGGGAGATCGCGTGCCCTTTCTATACTACTCATCGCGCACTACTCATCGCGCATGCGCAGTCGATTCATTCTACTGTAGGGTACAAGCCTGGCCCATGGAATCTCAGGTAGCGAAAATCCCAGGTCTCTCGCCCCACCCTATCCCGCGCCACACCTATAGGGATAGGAAGATCGCGTGCCCTTTCTATACTACTACTCATCGCGCATGCGCAGTCGACCCATTCTACTGTAGGGTGCAAGCCTGGCCCATGGAATCTCAGGTAGCGAAAATCCCAGGTCTCTCGCCCCACCCTATCCCGCGCCACACCTATGCAACCCGCTGTGCAGTGAGTAAAACGGAGGAGAAGGAGGAGGAGGAGGACACGCCACGGATTATACTAGGGAGATATACATATGCTACTGAGCATTATTGATTATGTTCTCGAAAGCGATGTCATACCACACTATAATGTAACTGCAAGTAGATATGGTACTTCTTATGTAAACTACATAACTAATTCGGAATGCAACAAAAACTTGAAAAGTATATCGATATAGTCACCTCTATATAAATTAAGAAATGGTGGAAGAGGTCTGGCTGTCTGTAAGATTCACAAGAAACGGATACATAAAAATGTGATAAGAAAAGAAAGATCAAATTCCAACTGATCACTGACTGGGACTGTCTTTGTTTTTCTCTTCAGTATACTCTATCATTATTCAATATACGACATCTTCCTCGCAGACTTTGGCTAGGTTAACCCTACCTGGCCTGGGGGGTCACTTTAAATCACCCTGTTGATTTTTTCCTCCTATCTCCGGAAAGACAAAAATGAGAGCTGATATTCCGTGACTTTGTAGATTATCATATTGGGGTCATTCTGCGCCTATTTGCATGACCCCCGATAAGAGGATCATGGGTAAATTCAAAATGGCGGCCATATGGGGTACCACAAAAGTGATATTTTCGTGAGATTTCTTCAAAATTTGTATTTTTCTGCATGGAAAAGTGGGTAAACATATTTTATTTCACACCAGATTATTATTTACTAATTTATCAAGCAGTTTTTGCGAAGATAACTCCTAAATAAAAAAATCGAAAAATCTGACCGAAAAAAATGACCTGACTGTGATGTCACCATGGCGGCCATCTTGGATTTTTTACATTTTCTAGTAGAGCTTGACCCAAAGATATAGTGTGGTAAGTTTCAGCCCTCCAGCCTTAGAAATAACGAAAATATATAAGCGGGCACTTTCCGCCCCCCTCTTCCCCTCCCCCAGGCTGCGGTACACCAAATCCGAAGTCAGATAGGGTAAAGGAAGATCAGTTTCTTTTTATTATCAGGTTATTGGGGAAGGCGTCCGAAATAATTCCTTGTGATATTGCAACTACGTGCATTATTTTTTCGTATTGTTGTTGCAGTATACTTCCCATCACTCACCACTGTTACATATCTTATACGAACATAATAACTAGCAAACTGTGCCAGCTTGGGAATATGGATGTATAAAAAAACTATCCAAAGTGGGATATTTTATTCCAGTTGAGTTATATATCCCAGTTAGTCCTTTTCCCTGACCTGACAAACCCGAAAATGGACAACAGCAACAACGCTCATTTTATTCTATAGGTGGATTTTTTCGTGTTTTTCGTGTTTTGGTGGACGGATTGAGACCGATTTCTGTTATAGGACATGTCAGAGAAAATTTTCGCATTAATGTGAAGTCGTGGAAAAGGCAGGGAACTAAGAAATAAATCAAACTGCAACCATGAGAAAAAAACAACACAATATCAACACCGAAAACACCAATTTTCGAGTGCTGAGTTTTCGATCAGGGACAGTAATAAGTTTGAGTTACGAAAGAGCACAAAAACAAGCGGAAAACAATATAAAAATGTATGAAATGTGTATAAATATGGCTATGAATTATGGATAATTTAGGCGAATCGGACGAACAAATTCTCCGGCACGGAGGCTGACATTTTTGTTTGCGGTGGCCTTGATGACCTTCCCCATCGTAAATGTGTTATCCTAAAATAAAGCATAATAACGTATTTATTGGTAGAAAAAGAGAATGACAGGTTTCCTAGTTTTTAATATAGTTTGGATTTCAATGAAAAAACGAGAGAAAAAGAGTGTAATTTAGCTAAACGGGAAGAGAAAATTGATCGGAAATCTTGTTTCTTTTGTTTTATTCGTTTCATGTTTCAATAGCGATCGTTCAAAAAAAAAACGTGTGAAAGATCTTCGGTGAATTCCAGGAGCCGGGCGCGATATTTTGGCCGATAGACACCGACACGTTAAAAGCTGCTGCCACACGGCACATATGTAATTCAGAATATCCCGCCAAATAATTGTCATATGGGGAATCCACGACTCATAGGATTTCCAATAGGGATTGTCATGGTTCCCGACGAAATTTTGAAGCCAAGTTGTTGGACACTATTGAAATAATGGGGTTCCCCATTGCAATGCATTTCAATGGGCCTTGTTTCTGTAGTCGGGTTCCACCTCCCATCATGCTTCACGAGTGACACGTAATGTTTCGGGAGATTCAACATGGCGCCTCTAGAGCTTGTAGAGATGGACAATGCGATTTTTTGCCGTTTTTCTGGTAAGTTTATTGCCGCGATTTCGTGTCATTACAACACAATGATTCCTAGTACAACACCCGTCATTTCTATATATCGTAAAGTATTTGTCGGCTGATGACTTATGTCGAAGCCAACCAAATAGTCCAAGTTGTTGTTGTTGCATATCAAATGCACGGGAGGTCATCCACGCACTGACTGGAAGACAACAGCACAATCGACGATGCCCTGATTTTTCTGATACTTTTTTCTTTCAGTTGATGATATCCACCAGCCTGGTTGTTTAGATTATATTTTCGGGGGGGGGGGGCTATTTATTTTGGCATTTGGCAGTTTAATAATGGTTTGATTTTGCAGAAGCATCAAATTGATGTAGCTGCGTGAGTCTGTAAACTTATACTTTTTGTTGGAACAACATTGTAAACCTTTTCTTTTCATTTATCCTAATAGTTTAGTGATATCCACATTGTGTGCTGTGACACTTGTTGATGAAAAATCATTTGCTTGTTAAAACCTGATATTCTGAAAATTTATTCTGAATTGTAGCTGAAACAAAGGAGTCTACATTCCACATGTAGGCCTGCATTATTGAGATTTTTTACTTATAGCAAGGATGGAACCTTTCCCAAATATATATATATATATTTTTAGTTTTAAGCCCTGGATATACCACTGGGCATTTATTCGCCATACGATCACATTTCACATGCTTTGTTCAGCCCCCTTGGTCTGGAACCAAACAGACACTATCACTAGATGAAAGAAGGAGATCATGATATACATTTTAGGTTTTACCGATGCCAAATGACTTGAACAGAAGACAATTAGACAAAAAGAAAATCAATAAATATATCAATAAATAATAAATTACATAGAAAATTTTCTTGTCTCTGCAAGGGTGACATCAGACATACTGACAACACAGACCATTCATTCAAATTTCGCCTTCCATTGGGGAGATAGAAATATTCCTCAAACACAGTATACGTATTCTCTTTTGTGATCTAATTTTAGTTTGTCAAAATATTGCTCCATAGAGAAGTTACTGATATAAACAATCCTGTTCTAGATTATGATATACTGGATTCTTATCTGCTCATGCCACTAACATGAACTCCAACAATGCAACCAGTGGCCAAGATCCATCATTGTTCTTCAGAATTCATATTATTGATCACTCATAGATTGGATTAAGTTCTCATAGTACTCAGTTCTCATTTCATATACTTTTGCAAATTCTTGTAACATGGTCAGGTCCCAGTTCTATTAAGTACACGTATGAAATGTGCGAACTGGTATAATGGATTTCATCTTGTTGTGTATGACGAAAGAATGAAATATAATGAAGGCCATAAACATTTTCAATGAAGTGAGTTTTGATATTAAATATGTATACAATTGATTCCAACCTGCAGGTCATAGATTCAGCACTTCTGATATCAGATGCAACAGGACTGTTACACAATGGATGTACTGGATGAAATGGAAAAACCAAAACAGACTATTGATTGGTTCAGCGGTGTCAGAAAGGTTTGGAATGACAGAGGTGGTGAAAATCAGAGTCAGTGATTGGCCACAACCTCCCCCCCCCACCCTTTGGATATCAGCTGATTCCTCAGGAAATAAACATTACACATGTAATGACCACCGGCAGAGTGATACATGTGTCAATCAGTCAGACATTTCCAAGGATGCCCAGTTCTAACTTAAACCAACCATGCTGGACTTCATTCCTTCTCTCAAATTAATGGGATCTAACTTTTACAAAACCTGCAGCTCCCAATAGCTCCTGGATCTAGAACACATAAATGAAGGGATCTAGTTTATCGGTGCTATGGCAAAAATATCATGTAGAATGGGATTGTGAGGATAATATCAGATTCATAGAAGTTGAAGTCCTGCAGCATGCTCCACAAATATCATCAAAGGTCATAAAACTTTCTGCTCTGCACCAGTGTGGATCTATACTTGTGGGTTTTTTTTACAAAATTATCTCCCTTGACCAGGTAAGGACTTGAGTGTCTAAAATGATTCACCTTCTAGAAACAAAGACTTCATTTCCTGAGTAGAGGTAAAAACCGAACATATCTTGATTATTTTATTCAAATTTCAATTCCACTTCTGGTATATGTACATGTATAAAATACATACGGAATGAAAGAACAGGTATATATGTATCTCATTACATTCTTAACCAAAGATCAATATCTGGGTGATATTACAACAATACCATGGTGTTATATATTGTTATGATTGGCTGAACTTTAGCTGCTGAAGATATTTCTAATTTGAGGGCAATGGGCAATCATACTAAATTTATTTTCATAACTTCATTTATTTCACAATAAGCAACATAATCGAGATTAGCAAGTGAAGTTTTACAACATAATATAATACGCATCATGTGTCTCCTTCAGTTTAGTGTAGACATATATACCCTTGAATATCTGTTACCATGATTCAGTCATATTGTCTGTATTATATTGATGTCGACAAGGAATAAACATAATTATTTGATAGTATTATTAGTTGTATGTTGTTTATGATTAAACATTAAGGTTTTATTCGCTGGGATCCAGCCATTTGTTCCATATGGGCAATATTCTCATCAGCCATCACCATTCAATACGAATGTGATACATATCAAGTTCATGGTAATTGATACAATATGGTGACGGTGACCTGTAACACCAGTATACAAAATTATTCCGAGCGCCTTGAATCATCATCACATGATGCTGAGACAGATCAAAACGGAGCGTCGGTAAAATCAGGTGTGTTTCAGCGAAACAGCTCACCAATTACCAGTATGCGAGTTGTCAGAGCATTTCCATCATAGCTCTCTAGATTTGTATCTAATACCACTTATGCCGGTGCTAGGGGCCGTGTGGTCATATCATCCAAGTTGCCACATGAACAGGTACAATAAAAGCGTATCGGAGATACAACACATATCACGAATCTTTAGATTCTTGGTATGTGCTATAGAATAGGTTTACCAGAAGACTATTCTGTGAACTCATGTGACGCAGTCAGTATGTCGACACCTCTTCCCACTTCCCTTATATGTGTTGTAATTGTAGAGGATTCTGTCAGTGAGGATGCTATACTGTACACATACAAAATATGAAATGTTGATGTGTAGAGCCTATAGCACAAAATCACAAGCAAGTTGATAAAACTAGGCACACAGGTTCTCATTTCTGCCGCTAACGTGTTGATTTGGGTGGGGGCGCCCTCTCAGGGGGAGGTGGGGGTGGGAAGGAGCCTAATGTCTCATGCAGTATTCCAGGTTTTCCATCAATATACTCTATTCCATACCCCAATATTTCAAGCACGTGAAATGAGACAAAAATTATTTGCGGGGAATGTGACTTCCACATCCCTACACCTGTAGCTGGACATGCTAGTGGGGAACCCTCAATCCCAGGTTAATTACCATTGGTGAAGTTAACGTCCAACAAATGCAAAACTGAGCTTGGCATCCGGCCCTATGTTCAGTGATGTATTCCCCTACGGACCCTGTTGCCTCGACGGAGGTCTTTGCGCTCATCCAGCGCTTGTTTTCTAATGTAGACCATTAATAAAATTTAAAGATGTTTTGATAGGACAAGGAAAAAATAATTTAAAAAAAAACTCCTACCCATATTAATAGATAACGTTTACAATTATTGCTTTTGATACCCATAAATTTATAATTTAATGCATTTCCCAACTCTCGTCAGCATATACGATCACGCCTTTATTATTTATCGAAACAGCTACCAGTAACGTACGATTTGTTTACACAAGTCAGTCACTCCAACATGGTCAACGTTATGTACACCCCAGTTTTCAACACAATTTAAGATGGCCGTTTCTTTCACTGTGGAATTTAGAATGAGAATTTTTGACCACGTGAACAACAATTTTATCCCTACGCAATCCCTATGGTTCAGAAAAGTATACTGTTCTCGTTTACCGATTTACTCAGTTATGGAAAAGGCTGCAGAGCGAAAGTGCCGAGATTTGAGTATTTCGCATTTTACTACAATTTTCGGCAGCCTATAATCTCTAAAATAGCCATTAATTGTTTTTAGTCCTACCCATAACATCTTTAAATTTTAGTAATGGTCGTTATTAGAAAAACAAGAATACTCACCATATTTGCTGGTGTTTTGCCGGATTATATTCTGATTTGCATGTGTGCCGTGCGTCAGTAGCTTTTAATGTGCTGGTATCTGTCGGCCTAGATATCGCGAATGTTTCGCTCGATTCCCGGAATTCGCCGAAGATCGTTTACACTTTTTCCTTTCAACATTACAAGAAAACGGCTGAACATACAGAACTGAGATTTATATTTTAATAATTCTATAATACTCAGTCAAAAAAAAATGGTTATGACTATCACCGAAAAAAGGCGACGACCGTATCACCAATAAATGGTGATGAGCTAGGGTCATCACCATATTCCATCATCAGCGTTATATGCTGATGGTCATCACCATTTACTGGCGATGACTTCATCGCCATTTAATGGTGATGTCCTGAAGTCTACACTCATTGCTCGTCGCCATGTATTGATGACGACCAGGCTCCATCACCAATAAATGGCGATGAAATGGCCTCGTCACCATTTGTTCCTCATCAATAAATGGCAACGACAGGGCCTCGTCACCGATTATTGGTGATGGCCCATTACCATTTTTCTGGCTGTGTACTCTAGATGAAAAATATATACTTGGATTTTATGGAAAATCATAAGAACAGAGCGTGGGTATATCGCAAAGCTTCCCGGCGATTTGACACCATCTATTTAGGTGAATATTTCACCATGATTTAAAAGAAAATGCTTTGCAAACTATATAATTTGAGATGTGCATTGAGTTAACATGTGTCAGTAGCTGGAGTCGATACCACTTGATGCCAGTGCAGTGCGCAAAACAGCAGGGGTTATGAAAAAGGTGTAATAGAGAAATACGACTAGCTCAAACTGATTATGGACAGCGGGCGTACCTCGGGGCCAAGGATTCTTAACGAAGTAGTTTCCAGTTTATTTGTACTTTATGTCTAATATTGCTGATTGACAGAATTAAATAGTCGAATTGCCAGCAGGATTTGGAGAATATATATATTTTTATCATTTAGAAAGTGATCGTATAACAGTATTTTCGTTATTTTGAGATAACACTATCTTAGAATAGATCAAATTCTAGCGCTGAAAAATTGGCTGGACCCGTGCGGGGTTCGAACCGGCGACCTCGGCGTCAGGCACCTAATCGCCAGCACTGTTTGTCGGCGATCTAAACCACTCGGCCACCTCCTATTCTTGTGGGAGGCCCGTTGGCCGAGTGGTTTAAATCCACAGTGACTTGGGTGGCAGGGGGTGTCTTCGTCGATGTTGTTGTTGTGATTAAATTAATTATATCAAGAATATAATTACTTTCCACGTTTTCATACACCACAATGACAGTGGATGTCATAAAAATGCTTTCTATATCTAAATGACAAGTGCGGAAACTGCAATGTAAAAGCAGTATACCGACTCTCGCCACGAATGCCGATACACGGGGGAATTCGGGTGTCTGCAGAAAAGCAACAGTAAATGGATGAGCAGGCATGGACTATGGTGAAAACTCAACGAGCGTGGAGAATGCCATGAGGTAACTTCTCCTGCATTCAAAGCCGTTGGGGCTCGATCTCCACGCCCCGATCAATGCCTTATCAGTTACCGGAAACCAGCCATACCGTGGAGAATATATTGTGTACCGGGATTCGTGGCGAATTCTTTAACATTGGAGTTTCCGCACTTGTCATTTAGATGGAGATCTGATAGAGGAGGTGTATGTAGATGATGTAGGTCGTATAGAAAGTAATTTTATGACATCCACTGCCAATGTGGTGTATGAAAATGTGGGAAATAATTATATTCTTGAAAAAAAAATTAATCACAACAACATCGACGAAGACACCCTCTGCCACCCAAGTCCTTGTGTTTAAATTGACGACATACAGTGCTGGGGATTAGGTGCCCGACTCTGGGGTCGCTGGTTCGAATCCCGCACGGGACCAGACCAATTTTTCAGCACTAGAATTTGTGCTATTCTAAGATAGTTTTATCTCAAAATAACGAAATACTGTTTCGAGAATATGTTTTCAGATTTAAGTTCAACGAATTTCCAATGAAAAGAAGTCACCCTTACTATTTGTACTTGTATAAACATAACATAACAGTGGCACAATGTAGTCCTTGAAGTGTGATCTATTATTGCCACTGCCTCTTTGTAATATGACTGATGAATTTATTCCAAAATGATGTAGCCCATGGTGTAAATTAGGCGCTTGTTATTGCTCGGCAGAAATTGGAGAATCTCGGTCAAATAAACATATAATACTGTCAGACATATTTCCAGGAGGCGACGTGCTAGAAATAATAAGGTAAATTTTCTGCTCCTTCAGCCGTCGTCCGTAAAGACCTTCTACGTCAATAATCGAAAAACCTATTTCGTTGGACAGTTAACACCATTTCCAAATGTGTATGAAAAAATAGCGAAACATCAAGAGTCGAATCCGATTTGATTGGATTCTTCGTCGTGATGAGGTCAAATAGGATTCACCCCACGATCGTAGGCCTATTTACTATACGACATTTATTCACAAATTTGAAGAATTTTGAGTGAAAGCGCTCGTTATATATCCTTGTTGGACAGGTTTTGCAATTGTGTCATAGGTATGGGTTGGCGTAGATATGTATTAGCCTAACAAAATGTAATTATTAATCTCTAGAATTACTGTCTTGAATTTCAAAGTGGCCACTATACGTTTGTCTATATATGACATAAACTGGTTCAGTTACAGGTAATGGGAGTACGGTATACCGGTATATTGTATCCCAGATGAAATCTGTATCGGACGATGTGTGTTGGGTTTAGCATTAAACGTAGAGTCTGTCATTTCGTCCCACCATTTGGCGAGAAATATTACGTTTACTCGTAAAGAACAAATGAAGACGAAATCTCTTGGTCGAGTGAATTTGTTGTTTGGACTAAAATGCCCTGCAGTATTATCCTCATTCAAATGAAAAACATACCACCCATGGACAGTTATGCTGCTTGTATGAAACCTTTATTCAAGGGTGTAGATAGCAAAAAACTAAACTTTAATTGTCAAATAAAATTGATCCTTGAATTACCGATACGGAAATGGCTTGTTAACGAAGACTATTTACGCTCTATGCTTCTATGCCTATAATGCATCCCGATTTCCTACATTTACACAATGTTAGCTTCTATAGACGTGCACGACGATACGATTTAACTACGATCAAAGATATTTGTTTGGGCCCCCGGATATGTTCAAAAGGATGCTTCCTATATATATTAATAACTCTGAGCGTATAAGTTTTCCGGTGAAATTGTCCATCTCTTCTTATATTTACCCTTTACAAATTCTGATCTAAGTTAATTTATCCGAACTTATATGTAACATATTGATGTTGAAGATGAGCGATGGTTCCCTAGGCATAGTAAAAAAGAATTCCAGGAACAGCGACAGTCGTTAATCAAAAAGAGATTTGTATGGCGTATTTGAAGGTCAGACTGATCCCGTGGACATCACGATAATGTACATGGCAGTTTGGTTTTGTCGAGTTTCGTTTGACTGACTAAAATTGGGTAAGCTGAAGGCCATGTTAGTTTCTTGTTACTCTCGAAGCTCATTCCGATGTGCATAATCGCGGACCAAAAGCCAAAATGACGAAGACAACGTTAATGATGACCAAAACCAGAGTTTTGTGAGAGTGGGTGGGCGTTGGGGGGTGAGGGCGGGGGGTTGTTTGAGGGTGAAGTGTCGAAATATGGGGTCTCTATACATAACCCCATACTTATATAGAAACACACCGTTTCTATATAAAGCATGGGGTTATGTGTAGAGACCCCAAATGTTGACACTTCACCCTAAAACCACCCCCCCCCCTCCCCCACCAGAAATCTTGCTTTGGCGGCCTGTGGTGATGACTGTGCACACGCGACATTAAATCTCTCTCACACTCTTACCGTCCCTAGGCGTGTTGAAGTCAGTGAGATGGAAAAATATATGTTAATTGTGTTATGCAAGTGTTGTTGAGGTGTACAATATCACACAGAGGTTGAAATTTGAAATATATACCTGCTTTGTTGTGCTTCAGTTAATGTTCTGTCTGCTAAACTCATCGGGACATTGTGTGGGGGGGGGAGGTGAATCACGGAATATCGGTCTATGTACTCTGGTCCCTACTGTGTTCAATGCAAGTCTGACAGAAAACAAGGTATTGTTGAATAAATTGGTCATTGAATAAATTGGATGTTTAACCCTATCTGGCTTGGGCTTGGGCTATCTGGCTCTGACCTGTCCATTTTCAGTTTTATTTTGTCGGTCGGATTTTTCGAATTTTTCATTTATGTAATTCCTCCGAGAAAACTGCGTAATAAATTAGTAAATATTAATGTGATGTGAAATAAAATAGTTTTTTGGCCACTTCTTTTCGCGGAAAAGCAGAAACTTTGAAGAAAAATGACGAAAAGATCATTTTTCTGTTACCCCAGTCACGTGGCCGCCATCTTCAATTAACCCGTGATCCTCTACTGGGGGGAGGTGTTATCCAAATAGGCTCAAAATGACCCCAATATGATAGCCTATAAAGTCACGGAGTGTCAGCTTTTAATTTTTTGTCGTTCCGGAGATAGCGCAGAAAGTTTGGTGGGGGGGGGGGGGGGCATTTTGGCCAGTCCCCAGGCCTGGTAGGGTTAAGAAATGTTCTTTTGTGCGCTTCCATTCCAGTCGAAGTCTAATTCGTTTTATCTCTTCATTTTGAATTCATTTTCTGTTTATCCAATGACTTGGATTATATACACCGTACTTCATCTGGTGGCATACCAACTACCGGTATCTACCAAAACAATACGCAGGGGCGTAGGAAGTTCTTCAAAAGTGAGTGGTTTCAGAGATATAAAGACTCAGAAAACTGAAATGTTACTATCCCTGGCAATCCTACGTTGGTCCGGGAGAATCACAACAACCCCCTCCCCCCTCCTCCTGGGAAAAGTTTATTTTAGGCTTCATTTCCCGCAATCTAGCGCATTTTGAGCACTTCTTAGAGGTAAAATTCCTCACCAGAACTTAGCATCTTAACAGTTCCAAAAAGCTTTCAAAAAAAAAAAAAAAAAATAGAACATTTTTCGAACGCTTCAGATTTCAATTTATTCTCTGTCCTAATTACATTTACAGCAGATTATACAATTTTTGAACTTTTGGATGAAAGCTATTCTAAAACAGATCAAACAAGCATGCAAAACAGGAGCAAACTTTTGTTTCTTTTAAACCATGACAGTTCATTTTATTAAATCCACAAAATGTCCGAAGCTGACAGTATTTTCACTCGTACCACAGCGTTCATGTCCAAAAATTTTATAATTTGACAACGGGAATATATAGAGCGACACTAGCAGAATATGCTGGTGTTTTATTCTGTTGTTTTTTTTTGAAGGTAAACTGTTTATATCTCGTTGCACCTAAAGAACGTTTCACACCTTGATGTGTTTATGTATAGAAACCCCACATTTCGTCACTTCACCCTAAAATCACCACCCGCCTCAACCCACCCTCCCAAAACTCGGCATATAGGGTCAATAATCAAAACATCGCCTCTGGCTGTCGGTGTTGTTTCAGGAAGAGATACCTTAATTTGCTAACCCGCGATTATTATTATTATTAAATACTGGATAGATTGACTAAGACTCAATATTCTGACGGATATCAAGTTTGATGGTTTATTTCCGTGGGCATTCACGTTCATGAACAGGTATTCAAAGTATCAATCACTGTCAGTACCCATGCACATTTGCGCCCTTACATACGGCATTCGTATGAGCAAGAAGAACTTAAAATGAGAGCAGATATAAAACAGTCAAAATCATGAATATACATTTAAATTTTCAGAGAGTACAGTCTCGGCTTTTCTTGAAGGAGGTCTGTCAATGTCAATGCACTGTCAACCGCCTTGCACTTTGCATGATCCAGCCAGTCGATGTGTACTGTAGGCTCTATATTTTCCTGTTCTGGTCACTTCTGGTCACAAGGACTGTGATAGTCTTTCACATTGTTGAAACGGTGAACAGCTAAAATGAACCTTCAGCTTGACTCATATTGCTTAACGATGCTTTCCCTATTACAGACACTACCGTGCTAAAATATAAGCCAAGCATCATTCAGGCAGACAGGAAAATTACTAGGCCAAATGGTATAGCCACCGGTATGATATTTCAACTTCGCGTTCAGCGATTTTGTACGTGATTTGTTGATGAGAACTGATTTTCGATAGAACATCTGCGGCAAATGGTGGTATTTCTGGAAGACTTCCAAGGGTAAATCTAAATATTTGATAATAGTCAGTAGGGCAAGTACTGTTGTATAAACATGCTGAATTTGGTGTTATCGCTGTCAAGTTTAGTCAATTATATTGCATAATTTTATTAAAACATTGGCGGTCAATGATCTATATGCAAAATTCTATAACCATGCCCAAGATAAATTTATAATTTAGCACATTGAAGACTATTCACGCCTGATCTTTGTCAAATTGGTTACCATCACGCTGGAATCCAACAAGTATGAAGTTAATTTATTGAATTAGGGATGATTTTGCTATTCCATTGGTGCCATCTTCGAATAATTTCATGTCGGGCCTTATCAGATTTTAATCAGCCAATTAAGTACTATAAATGTGCCAATTTCATTTTTTTAACCTCAAATTGCAGAATTGCCCAATTCCATATACCATGATGCTGTACTCCGTAAACTATTACTGCAGCTGTCCCAAACATATACATATATGGAGATCTGGTAGCTGACTTTTCTCATATTTCCTAAAATTGTCCAGAAAGGAAAATAGAAAAGAGTTGGGGTTTATGGTAGTTCCTGTAACCAGTCGGACGTTTGTTGTCCCAGAATTGTGAACAAGGGCTGGCGAACGGAGTGTCGGACTTGACAAATTCATATTCTTGTTACAAAGTAGGGTTGGATATGTCTGTCTGAAAATGTTATTTGACCAGCCGCAAATCGGTGTGAAGCAACGACCAAAAACACGCAGCGTCTAGACGAATGATTCTCTCACATCTATCAACATGAAATCCTATAACGATTATAGGGTTAGGGTTACTAAATCCTGGTGATTAATTGTTTCCAATGAGTTTTAGACAGTACTAATGTTCCACCTTTTCTCATCTAAGGATCGGTAATAATTACACCAAAGAGAATCTCTGATGACCCTTGTACATGACCAGATCAATCAACATTGAATATGAAAGACGAAAGACGTTTTGTCCGAAATCTAGACTATTAATTGCCAGAAAAATGTCCAAGTTCGACATTTCTTTCCATTCTGACGCCCACATTGTAATCTTGGGTTAGGAAATTTGATCAACTCAGAATAAAGTCAACATAACCAACTGATCGTGAAGATATGAAAATCGCGAACTTTAGGTTTTTAAGTTCCACCACTTTGTGCAATTTCATGTTTCTTCCCTGGAATCCATGGGACAGATAATATTTTCGATGGCACAATACTCTCGGGTGAAGAATCTGCATATCCAATTTTGTGCAGGATGTATGGACACTTAGGCAAGAAATAGAGAGGTAGGAAGTGGTAGGATGGCGGTAGAAGGTTACTGTGATAAGACTTTACAGAGGTGCAATGTTTATGATTGTTATGGGTTATGATTTAATAGTGGCAATCTGGCGTGGAGGGAGAACAACATGACACGTGAATATATAGGACAGTGGGGTGTAACAGGATGGAGATCATCCGAATGTTGGGTGGAGGGTAAATAATATAGAATGTTAAGTACAGGGGCATTGTGTCAGAACAAATTTGAGAGGAATGATGTGCTATTCTCAGTGGTGATATGTTGAAATATAAGATAAAGTGTGATTGGTTATCGGGAGATTTCGTTACGATTATGACAATGATAAGATTTAGCTAGGAATAGCTAAAGTCGGTCAGATATGTGAGAATTAGGACTTTGGCAGAAGGAAAATGCAGGTTAGGTGCTGCAATTGTGGGGAAAAAGGACTTATGTTGATAAGTATGAAGAGGATATATATTGCTTAATAAGAACGTAGGGATTATAAAGCGTCTGCGTGACAATGATAAGATAGAATGCGAGGTGCTGTAACAGGGGCCCCCTTAAAATTGGACAGTTGGGCAAGTCCGTTTCCTTCCCTGTCCGCATTTTGGAAAGTTTTGACTGGCGCGCGTTGGTCTGTCTATTATATGAAATTCAAACAACGAGAGGGAGAGAATTAAGTTTTAACGTCGCGTTCAACACAATTCAAACAACGTAGTTTGCTTGTTTTGTAACGAGTTTAATTCTCCCATGTTGCTCTCCCATTTTTCAGATCCCCTGAATACCCCAAATGAATCCCGGGTAACGAGACTATGTGTAGGGTGTGTTGGGGAAAACTGGTTGCACGGCGTGTGGATGATGCAATGGGGTGCTCATCCATCAATCCGTCCATTGTTTGCGATTGTATTATTATCCAATACCAAACATTGTTAACACAAAGTCTAAAAGCGTAGCGTTTCTACATTCAAATAATCATTACATGTTTCAAAAATTTGGTTGTGGGTTACATTTGGCAAATTTGACAGAACTTATTATCTAAATCACGTTCACATCAGAAGCTAGGGTCTCGCGCACATCCAAGATCAAAGAGTGAATGAACAAAATAGCCCTCTCGTTCTCTGTTATCCGTTCTTAAGGGTTTATTGACCTTTCCTTTAACGGATGTCACCCGACATATCCACAAAATGGACATTTATAGAGAATTGAACCTTCAAATGAAACGAAAATGAACAAAAAGCACCCGCTCAGAAATGATGACAATAGCTCAAATTTAACTATGCGACGAAAAAACTTGATTTACTTGATTTTCATCCTACCTGCAGTTTGGATTTGATACGGATTTTATATTTTAGGAACATCATGATGTCTTGCCGGCATTATTGAGAACTGTTGCCCGCAACTAGCCTATGTTTATGTATACTATGATTGTCTTTTTGAATTTGGTGCTAATACTGTTATATGGAATATGGAATGGGTCTTTGGATTATGGACAATGGACGACGGCTACTTTTATGAATGACGAACCAGACGCTTGCAATTGAGTTTTTCCTATTCTTTAGCAAGCGAGTTTGGCACTGACGTCTATTGTCAGAAATCGGCATCGTGCCCGACCCATATTTTGCTTTCAGTCAACAATACATGTGGTAAAAATATAAGCAATATAAAAAAATCGCTCTCATTTTTTTCTATGATAGCAGGTTGACTGCACCGTAAACGCCGATTGAAATACTTGTTATTTCTTACTTCCCATCTCTCAATCATGCGAAACTAATTTATATACATGAGGCAGCACCTAAAAGGTGCAACAACCCCTCAGTCAGGCAGTTTTAGTCAGTGTATATTGGTACACAATGAATGGAAAATGCATATGTAAAAGCCTGAAAGATTTGGTTGAATGCAGAAGATGCTTTAGCAGTGGCTTGTAAAATATTAAAATATGATAAATTGAGTGTGGGATGTTGGAAGCATTGGAGGACTATAATAAATAATTTGACATATCGCCTGCGAAAAATATGGCGGAAGAACAAAAATATTCTGAACAAAAACAAAAGGCTTCAAGCGGTGGTGACAAAGTTCAAAGTTGGCTTGCAGACAAAGCCTGGAAATGAATTGATGTCTCCTGTAGACCAAGTGTGCGAAACACAATCTCAAGTGGCATCTCAGCGTATCTGCATCCCAAATTAGAGAAGAATCTGTTAAAGGGTCAAGTTATTGCCCGGAAACCAATTTCGGATTATGGCCACCAGGTGGTACCGCATGTACAAGTTGGCGAAACACGGCCATATTGGATCATCCAGGTTGCCGAAAAACAATCCCAGTAGTCGTCTAACTCGATATTTGATGTCAATGATGAATCGCACAAATTGTCTTCGAGTTAGCTTATTTAGTATGACTGAATAGGGGTAAAGACCATGGGGGCCATATTATATTACGAAGGCTGTCGAAGAACAATCCAAGTCATTCGGACAAATAATTTGTTTAGTTATTGCAGTCACACACTTATGTAACATGGCTGAGTAAAGGTCAAGGCCATGGCGGCCATATTGGATGACGCAGGTTGCCGGGGAAAAAATGTCAGGTATCCTCTTACTCTTACCAACCCACTATACAAGTTTGATGTAAGTCAGACAAATAGTGTGACGAAACGACATACAACGAAACAATGAAATGACAGACAAAGCAAATCCGTTAGGTATCCATCCGGTGTCCGGCAGGGGACAAAATTTGTATGTAATAGATAGATGTATGTGACCCAGATATGAGCTACACAATAAACTGAAGATATTTATTTTGTTTGTTCATTATTCTTGTGGGTTGACAATGGGACTCCATCAATCAAGCCATTGTCACTTGTAGGAACAAAGAATGATAGAGTTATTCACATTATTGAATGAGAGGGCAGAGATCAATGACCGGGAGCTGATTATTAATTAAACAGAATCGTCACTCAATAGTAAGCAGCTGTTGTATAATTCAAAGCAGAATACAAATAATGTCCATTGAGAAGCAACATAATTTCTCTAAAAGAATTGATAATTATAGCTTTCGGTCGCGTTTCTTTCCTATGTTTTTGCATTGTAAAATTCGACACAACGGAACTCGACGTCGCGTTTTCAAAAGGCGACGTCGTGTTTCACCCACGTCTTGTGTGGCAATGTTAAAAGATAGGAAAGAAACGCGACGTCGCGTTTTAAAACGCGACGTCGTGTTTTTTAAAAGGCGACGTCGCGTTTTCAAAAGGCAACGTCGCGTTTCAAAACGCGTCGCCTTTTGAAACGCGACGTCGCCTTTCGAAATGCGACGTCGCCTTTTGAAACACGTCGCCTATTGAAACACGACGTCGCGTTTGAAAAGGCGACGTCGCGTTTCGAAAGGCGACGTCGCGTTTCGAAAGGCGACGTCGCGTTTCAAAAGGCGACGTGTTTTGAAACGCGACGTCGCCTTTTGAAAACGCGACGTCGCCTTTTAAAAAACACGACGTCGCGTTTTAAAACGCGACGTCGCGTTTCTTTCCTATCTTTTAACATTGCCAAACAAGACGTGGGTGAAACACGACGTCGCCTTTTGAAAACGCGACGTCGAGTTCCGTTGTGTCGAGTTTTACAATGCAAAAACATAGGAAAGAAACGCGACGTCGCGTTTTAAAAGGCGACGTCGTGTTTTCCAAAAGGCGACGTCGTGTTTTAAAAACGCGACATCGCGTTTCAAAAAGGCGACGTCGCGTTTTGAAAAGGCGACGGAAACTTGGCACAAATAGAACACCATACGTAACACACACGTTGTCGTTGTTTCGTTGTTGTTGTTGTTGCAATTTACTTTCATTTCAAGTCGACGTATTTCTCGAACGAGTATCACGTTATACACATTCATTCTCCAAATCGCTATCTGAATAACAGTAAACCTAGAAGATCGGCACAGTTGCATCAGTTGATAAAAAAAATATTCAGCTTTAGGCCTACAATGTAGATCGACCGTTGGCGAGTGTTCCGTCCTTGTTGTTGTTGTTGTAATTTACTTTCATTTCAAGTTCGAGTTTGGTTTCCCGAAAACTGTCACGTCTTATACATTCAGTCAGAAGAAAACTGACATATTATAAATAAGGCATATAAATAAAGAATACTGTGCCGTGACCACAGATCGTCCTTATTGGCCATTCCGTGCGAAGAGACCGCATGGAGTGAATCAGTTTGAGTTTGAGAAAATATAGTGACGCGTATGGATACCAAAGCCGGTTATGGACACCAAATAATACTGTGTATACGTGTACCCATTAAACGATTACAAGTAAAGTATAAAGGAAGCAAATTGACAAATTCATATAAAAAATTTAAATGAGAGGCAAGAAAAGGTAATGTGGAGATTTGAACTTGCCCTACATTTTCAAGCCCAATCACTCAAACTTGCATGTGATAAGGCTATCGGCCCTGTTCTTGGGTTGTACACATGCAGGAGAGGGGGGAGGGAGTATTCTGCAACTAAACTGAATTTCAACAAAGACGAGAATCAACTAATGAAAACTGTATGTCATAAATAGCTATCAATACAATAAACATTTATATGGAACAGCGGATCTACAAAGCACTGGAACCGTATGTTGGAATTCATTGAGTTCTCCCTGGTTATCACCCCTGTCCTGCTTAAGAATTTTTTTAGGTGCCTGCAAACATGTAGATTTATGTGCATCAGACAAAACTTGCAATATTTCGTGCATATTCTTGAAGCAGAATGGAGAGAAAAGAGTTTTGAATACAGGGAAATTACTACTGAAATGATTTGATGAACACTGGATTTTAGGAACTTACCATAAGAGATGTATAAAAACAGGGTGGAATTAAACCATGATATACCAATGCTGGCGGAAGAAAATTGACTGATACAGATGAACAGAAAATTGGACGGACAGACAGGCAGATGAGGACCTGACCAACCAAACATATAAAAGGCACATCTACAGATTACATTCTATATTGGAACGAACAGATGGACAGACGGACGGACAGACGGGGTGACAACAATACCCCTTACCCCTATCGGGCTGGGGGGTGGGGGGGGGAGGGGGGTCTAAAAAAACACTATGGTCAAAACATGATTTTTGTTTTTGGATATGCTCATGTTCAAGTCGTACTGTTGTTTAGGGGCTTTACCATTATTTTTTTTGAGTGTGAAAGTAACGAAACCCCTTAAAAGTGGCATCTATATACTTTGATGTAAATAATAATCACTATAGATAAATGTGTGGTCATTTGTCCGTGGATGTCTATCCGATTAATGACACCGAAACTAGTTGCGAAGGTTGAGGATTCAGCCCACGCTGTTATGAAACTATTCCCGTTATGTTGAAATTCAGTAGTTACCATACACAGAATATGCAAAGTAAATGACATCGCATTGAGTGAGTGAGTGAATGAATATAATTTAAAGTGGCTTTCAACATTATTTCAGTCATTGTCTGGGTATTGAAACAAGAACTCAACCCAATCAGGAAGACAGATGACCTTGGTTATCAAATTCTGAACGAAGGAGCTTCAAGAGAATATCAAACATGTGTATGATCTCAAGAAAAGTTGGACGAGATATACGCGTGTTACAGATAAGTCAACTGAGAGACTTATTTTGGGATACGAAAGACAAACAAGAAGCCATTTGAGTGCTGCAAAGACCAGATTTTACTGTTTATTTTCAAAATTTGCTGCGTATTTCACCGTCACTCGTTATGGAACTCAGTAAAAAATATCTTCTACCTTTATCATTTTTTTAGAGAATCATTATTACTTAAACAGATACATCACAATCAAAACTATACCAAAATCATATGATGTCACCGAATTATGGTGGCGTCGCGAATTTAGGTAAAGTGTCCTGATGCCCCGTGAAAAATAAATTGGGAATATTATAAACTAATGAAACTGTCTTAATTCGTCAACTTCTCATAATAGATTCAACTCTGGTGTAAAGGGAAATCTTTATTATCGTATACCACGTAACATGATTTGATTCAATTAATGCGATATCCTAATTGCTGTTTTCCATAAAGATTCAGATTCAATTATTGATAGTCGGGTTTTATCAATTATATACCAGTGTCTATGTCCTATATGTCTTGTCTGTCTCATCGAGTCTTTAATTATTCTTCTAAGTGAATTAGACCAGACTGGACCCAAGCCAGGTGGGGAGGTGAACAGTACGTGTAACCACCAACCCAGACAATAGTCAATGGAGAGGAAGCCCAAGACGACTAATCTTCTAATTAAAAAGAAATTACAGCTGCGTCTGCCGATTTCGTGTATAGAATATTGATCAAGATCTGATAGTTCCTCATATTTTCAGGCGTCTATTCAAGAGACAACATAAGCAGAATGCACATCACAATATTCTTACAGAGTTTATAACTTCGCGAATTCAATTTTATATCTACCCTATTGAATTGATGAATTACAGTGTATGTGATCTAATTCGTATCTGTGTCATGGCAGCCAATAGATATACATGTAATGTTGTGTTCAAAGCCCGTTCCTTCTCATTCACCAAACGCTATATAGACGATCTTCTCGCTGTGGATAATCGCTATATAAATGACGCAGTGAAGGATATATATCCACCTTCACTGGATTTGAAGGAAACTACAGATAGCCCTACAGGCACATCTTATTTAGATATCTATCACTATAAAAATGAAGCGGGCATTCTCTCTCGTCGACTTTATGACAAAAGAGATGATTACAATTTCGACATCGTAAACTATCCCTTTCTGGATAGTAATATTCCAGTGGGACCTGCATATGGCGTATACATATCTCACTTAGTAGCATTTGCTAGATCCTGTGTTAAATGTGATGATTTTAATCAACGTCACAAAACATTGTTGCAGAAACTTATAAAACAGGGCTATTCCATCAAGCGCCTCCACTCAAAGTTTCTCAAATTTGGCGATACATATCGCATGCTGATAGCAAAATACGAACGTAGCGTGCAAGATCTATGGCGCTACGTTTCGTAACTTGTGTCTAATTCCGCTTAACCCGGGGCTAGGGGCCGTATTAACCCATGTACTTCAAGATCCTCATGGTACTCATATGAACAGTCACAATCAAAGCGTGACTGAGATACATCATTCTTTAGGTGAGGACTTTACAACGAATATTATGGATTAAGAATACTGATCAGCGATACGGATTTGATATTTTTGGAACATCATGATGTCTTGCCGGCATCATTGAAAACTGTTGACCGCTTCTCTCTCGCAGGAAACAAGCCTATGTTTATGTATGCAATGATTGTCTTTTTGAATTTGGTGCTAATACTGTTATATGGAATATGGAATAGGTCTTTGGATTATGGACGCGGATATTCTCTAATGGACGACGGCTGGATTATGAATGACGGACTAGACGCTTGTAATGACAGTATATTTCGAGCTTGCGGTTCTTACGAAGAAGATTGATTCTGTGAATTTGTTTTCGGATTATACCTGAATTTTCACAGTAGTACGTAATTGTTAAGTCTCCATTCGCAATCTATATACAACAGAACACAAGCAATGCTTCAACACATATGTCCCATCATTAAGCTAGGTTAAATCCAAGGAATGCAAAACGACTCCACAGTACGTTTCTCTTCATAAAGTCATTGTGGTTATCTGCCCGATCCCCACAACGCTTCGTGGGCTCCTTGCGGTCATTGGTCGCTCGTCTCCGTATTGAACTTCTGCATTGAAAGCAAACATTTCATGTAAAACGTCACGGCACGGTTGTTACAAGGGTTTTCAGACCCAAAAGCGAAATACCGCCCGTTTATTTTTTCACGAATACAACTTTCGCTCGTATCGAACAAATAAGGTGAATCCCCCATGAAGCACAACACGACTCACTTTATCCAAAAGATGTGTTTCACGGAGCTAAAATCTAGAGATATATGATTAAGATTACTGGTTCTAAAAAAAAAATAAAACCCACCATCAGGCGAGTGTGGAGCACAGGCATTTCATTATTGCGGGTTCATCATTCAATATTCGGCCGTCGTCCTTTAAAGAATTTCCGCGTCCATAATCAATAGATCATATCCATATAACAACATTAGCACTAAATTCAAAGAAAAACAATCATAGTATAGGTTAGTTTCCTGCAAGAGAGAAGCGGTCAGCTGTTTTGTGAAAGTTTCAATTTTTGTACCAATGCATCAACCATTGTGACCGAGACCGTACATAGAACTAAACAGGCTTCTTTCGTTTTTTAGCTCATCTGGGCCGAAGGCCCGATGGGCTTATGTCATGGCCTGACTGTCCGTCGTCCGTCGTCCATCGCCCGTCGTCCGTTGTGCGTTGTGCGTCGTGCGTCGTGCGTAAACATCTTCTTCTCTGAAACCGCTTGGCCGATTAAGCTGAAACTTGGCATGCATGTTCCCCCCAATGAGTACACCAGAATTTGTTCATGCGGTGCCGATACGATTTTAAATATGGCCGCCATGGCGGCCATCTTGAATTTGCCATTGAAACATTGTTATCGCGATTTCTCAGGAACTACTGCATAGATCTTTCTCAAATTTGGTACACAGGTTCCCCTTGGGGTCTAGTTGTGCAAGATACCTGTTGTGGTCTGATTCACAAATCCAATATGGCCACCAGGCGGCCATCTTGGATTTCCCCATGAAACATTGTTATTGCAATTTCTCAGGAACTACTTTGTGGATCTTCCTCAAATTTGGCACACAGGTTCCCCTTGGGGTCTAGTTGTGCAAGATACCTTTTCTGCTCTGATTCGAACATCCAATATGGCCACCAGGCAGCCATCTTGGATTTCCCTATGAAACTTCGTTATCGTGATTTATCAGGAAGTACTGCATGGATCTTTCTCAAATTTGATACACAGGTTCCCCTTAGTGTCTAGTTGTGCAAGATGCTTTTGTGGTCTGATTCAGAAATCCAATATGGCCACCAGGCGGCCATCTTGGATTTCGAGATGAAACATTGTTATCTCGATTTCTCAGGAAGTACTGCATGGATCTTTCTCAAATTTGGTACAGAGGTTCCCCTTGGGGTCTAGTTGTGCAAGATACAATTTGTGGTCTGATTGAAAAATCCAATATGGCCACCAGGCGGCCATCTTGAATTTGCCAGTGAAATCTTGTCATCATTATTTTTCGTTAACTACTGCATGGATCTTTCTCAAATTTGGTACACAGGTTCCTCTTGGGGGTCTAGTTGTGCAAGATACCTTTTCTGCTCTGATTCGAACATCCAATATGACCACCAGGCGGCCATCTTGGATTTCCCTATGAAACTTCGTTATCATGATTTATCAGGAAGAACCGCATGGATCTTTCTCAAATTTGATATACAGGTTTCCCTTGGGATCTAGTTGCACGAGATACAATTTGCGGTCTGATTGAAAAATCCAATATGACCACCAGGCGGCCATCTTGGATTTCCAGATGAAACATTATCGCGATTTCTCAGGAACTACTGCATGGATCATTCTCAAATTTGGTACAGAGGTTCCCCTTGGGGTCTAGTTGCGCAAGATACAATTTGTAGTCTGATTGAAAAATCCAATATGGCCACCAGGCGGCCATCATGGATTTCCAGATGAAACATTGTTATCGTGATTTCTCAGGAACTACTTCATGGATCTTTCTCAAATTTGGTACAGAGGTTGCCCTTGGGGTCTAGCTGTGCAGGATACCATATATGGTCTGATTGAAAATTCCAAGTTATCGTAAATTCTTAGGATATTACTGCATGGATGTTGATCAGGTTCCCCTTGTGGTCCAGTTGTGCAAGATACCTTTTTTGGTTCATTTCGAAAATCCAGTATTGCCGCATCTTGAATTTCCCATGAAACTTTATCATAAAATCTCAGGAAATAACTGCATGGATCATTTTATAGTGTTCAGAGGGGACAACACAAGTTACAAACTCATCTATTGCAGTTCTTTGGTAAAAATTTCTCACAGCTACTTTCTCCAGTTACAGACAGATGACCTACAGTGCCGTGGCACTATCTTTTACATCTTCGCAGACAGATGGGGGTATGTGTTGGTTAGGCCATACCTCACCAGAGATTACTTTCATTGGAAAAATGTCCTGTTACATCTCATTGCCATCGTAACAACCCAGTCGCACATATTTCGTACTCGACATGTCTCCCCCTGGTGCATATACCCACAAAATATTGGAATCGTAGGTTAAAAACTGTCCAATGTACTGTCCGGACACGAAGTGGACAGACGGACGAACGACTGCAATCACTTAATAAAAATTGGTTCTGGTTATTGCTTTTACAGCTTACTGACAATCACACATTATATTTTGGTATAATTGCCTTTATTCCATAACCTCCAATTACAATCATGAATTTGCAGCTTGACCTCCTGTGAAATCGACTATGTTGCCATTTTGTTCAGGGGAGACAACGCAAGTTAGAAAATCATCTATTGCAGTTCTTCAGTAAAAATTTCTCGCAGCCACTTTCTCCAGTTATAGCCAGATGAGCGCTACAGTGCTGTGGCACTAACTTTTCTAAGTTTGTTTCCGTTCTAAAAAAACAACCATAGTATACATAAACCTGCAAGAGAGAAACGGTCAACAATTTTCAATGTTCTGTAAAAGTTTCGCGCTTTTTACCAATGCACCAACCATTGTGGCCATTTAGTTGAAGTGTTTCATATTTTTGGATTTGTTTTCGGATTATTGAAACATTTCCAGGACGCAATTTATTAAAAACAATAGGCGCTCTAACTTCTGCTTTGAAGATATATTATATGAATCTAAAATTTCAAATATGTTTGATGACTATTTTAGAAATTATTAGCGAGGACATTTGAAGGTTAAATGTTAACAAACCATTTTTTTCTTCAAATAATTCAGTTGTAATATTCAGAAAAACATAATTGTCACTAAATTGTGATTTTTTTGTGTGAATAACTTTCAGAAAATATATAATTCGTATTGATGGGTTCATTCATTGCAATTTAATTGATAAAAAACTGATAAGGGGTCGAAAATATTGACAATATATCTACGGGAACCTTTATATTATGGTGGAGTTGCATTGAACCTATTTATACACTAAAATGAAATATAAATGTAAAGGGGTCACCGAATAACCTTGTGATTTAGACGCCCATAACTGTGGGGCACCCTCGTCTCCGATTAACACATACATGATAGGATATGAACAAAATAACCATAAAATGGATGTGTTTTTTTTATAAATGCGTACTGTAAATGCCATATCATTCGCGCGGAACGAACGTTCGCTATTTTGCTAATACGTCAGTGTATATCTACCTAGTATAATCCATTGCGTGTCCGACTCCTCCTCCTACTCCTACTCCTCCTCCGCTTTACTCACTGCAAAGCGGGTCGCATAGGTGTAGCGCGGGATAGGGTGGGGCGAGAGACCTTGGGTTTTCACTACCTGAGATTCCATGGGCCAGGCTTACACCCTACAGTAGAAGGGGTCGACTGCGCATGCGCGATGGGGAGTATAGAAAGGGCACGCGATCTCCCTATCCCTATAGGTGTGGCGCGGGATAGGATGGGGCTACCTGGTGTTTTCGCTAACTGAGATTCCATGGGCCAGGCTTGCATCCTACAGTAGAATGGGTCGACTGCGCATGCGCGCTGAGTAGTGCGCGATGAGTAGTATAGAAAGGGCACGCGATCTCCCTATCCTGGTGAATGAGCCATGGGGTGAATGAGCAGAGGTCAATTGTTCTGAAAACTTTCTCCGCCTCATTTATACATATCCGAATAACGTTTTGCATTCGTCTTCAACAAGAAGACATACTTCTGACACAACAAAGACTAGAATAAGACGTGCGAAATTGAATTTTTCAGTATTTGAGATTAGGGCCTGTCCTAGAGCTATGGGGCTCTACCTTGAACGATTCCGGCAATACAGCACACGATATTTGACCTTTTCGGCAATTTTGTATTCCCCACTACAACGAACCCCGTGCTTTGTTAACTCTACCACGTAATACCGAGCTGAATACAAGGAGTAAACTGTAGTTATATATAATTCTACCACGTATCATTCGGTGCGTTTATTCGAAACCGAACTACTTCCCAGAGGATAACTTGAAAGCAATCTGTGAAGTATGTCCCTAGATTGACTAGTCCCAAAAGCAAATTTACGGTTTCAGATTACAAAGAAAGGTTGTCAGCCAGTTCGCTAGGAAACTGATTAACTTGCTCTCTGTATAATGGGAAGGTGACCAGAGGGCTGCTTCTTGGAAGCGTCTTTCAGAATGGAAATCTATCCATCTGTCTGCCGGACCGATCTGGTTTCGTCAAAGTTGTTTGTGGATCTGCTTGGGGCTGAGAAGGATCAAATGTTCTCTTAATGTCAAAGGAGAATGAGAGGAGTGGCATCGTGCTCTCAACAGCACACTGCATCGCTTCCACAGTTAGTTTTTTTTTATTGTCAACAATATACAGAGATTCAGCGTTCATCGGCAGATTGGTGGCTTGTTGCAGTCACAGTCATAATACCTGCTTTTATCAACAGCGATCTGGGTTGGTGCTTACAAACTAAAACAAAAATGTCTGTACAGTTCCTTAGATGATCGATCATTGCCAAAGTTAAAGCAATTATATTTTATCAATTCAACCGTTCCTTTTCATACAGCAAAAGCTCTATATATATGGATGGTTGACTATCATGTCGACTTTTGCGACAAGAGAGGCGATTGCAACCGTAGCACTGTCAATCAGCCCTCGCTGGATTGTATCACCTCGAAAGGGGCTGAGCATGGCATATACTTTCGTCAGGTATCATCTACTAGATCTGTTGACGAATTCAGTAAAGATAACAAAACATTTTTGCGGAAAGTTTCTCAAATTTGTTGATTTTTTTTGCAAACTTATGGAAACTTTCAATCGTAGAGTGCACGATCTACGGGGCTGTGTTTCTTAATGTGTGTCTAATTCCGCTTTAACTAGGGCTAAGGACCGTATGAACATCCTGTGATACAGATGTGATATATCACAATCAAAGCGTGACTGAAAAACAATATGGAAAACCACTTCCATTCAGATAAAACAATACTGGGCGCTGATATGGATTGGCGATAGGAACATCTAGATGTCTTGCCGACATCATTAAAAATTGACCATTTTTCTCATACAAGAAATTAACTTGCGTTTACATATATTTTTAGTTCATGCCTGATGGAATTTTGTGTTTATGTTTCCTCGTGAAAATTATGGCGCCGGAGCTTCTCTATAATAGAACATCAGACAAATGGGCAGAGAAGCAATCTTTGAGTTACAATCAACACAACAGGGAATGCAACAGTATTGTAATATTCTTACTAAGCTGCGGTCAAAACGAAGGGGTCAATACGAACGTCCCAGGATGAAATTCTGTAGCCGTGGAAGCCATATGACGTCGGGTGAAGGTTAGGTACCGGGCATAGCTTTGACATTGGCAAGGCTGCACATTTAGAAAACTAAGTATTATAGACGCTTTCAAAATACTAGAAATTCTAACACCTCTGAAAATGTTACCGTCTCGGAGTTAAAGAAGCATCTGCAAACAGACGGCATCGTCTGTATATGTCATTGAATAAGATGCTACAACATTAACAAAGCAAAGACATGTTCCATTGCCTAACTTGAACGTAGCGTCACGTGGGCGATGACATTGATTTGCGCCTTTCGTGCTTAAAGATTTCGATCCCCTTACTTTTGAAAATCCCAAGGACCCAACGGGTGACAGATGACGTAGGCGGAATATAGCCAGTGTAACTTTTTTCGGCAACATGGGCATTTTTTCCAAAACCCAGTCCCTCTTTGTATATAATCGCATCTACTCTTGTTATAATTATCTTGGGAGCAGAGGGATAATCTAAGTTGTGTGATTTCCATTACATTCTCCTAATAAACTATGCTTAATCTAATCAAGATATGGTGAGTGGAGAGGAAGCCAGAGCTATGTTCAATCTGCTAATTTAAGGGGAAAATGAACACCCACTCTCCTGATTTCCTAATGGAATATTCCACAGGAGCTTCTGAGATATATAATCAAGAATTGAACACATAGATGCATATGCATTTAATTGGCCCGTATAGAGATTATGGACAAATAATATCGCCTATGGCATTAGAACCAGAGATCCAGTATGCTACGGTCTTAGTCTATTTCACCATCTTTATGTGATTTGCAGAGAAGAATACAACTGAGTGACTGAGGGAGTGAATAGTGTTTAACGTCGCTTTCAACATTTTCTCAGCCATACCACGAGGAATGGAAGGGAGGGGAGGGGAAGGGGCGGGGGTGCCTACCTGTAATAGACCAGATCTAGTGCTGTCATTTTAATAGTGCTGTGCCACTGAAATATCACGCCGTAGGCAGACATGACACCCCACTCAGTCACATCATGCTGACACCGAGCGAACCAGTCCCTGTTCTATCCTCTTAATGCTGAGCGTAAGCGAGAAAGCAACAAGTCCCATTTCCATTTTTGAGGAATTCAAGCATCTAGTCCATCATTCAATAATCAGCCGTCGTCCGCTAAAGAATTTCCCCGTCAATACTCCAATGATCTAATTTGTATAACAGCATTTAATAGTAACACATCAAAACAGTCATAGTATACATAAACCTAGGCTAGCTCCCTGCAAGAGAGAAAGGCTAGCTTCCTGCGAGAGAGAAGATGTCGGCAAGACATCATGATATTTAAAGAGATCAAATCCTTTTCGCTGTTCAGTATTCCTAATCCATAATAGTTTCGTTTTAAAGTCGTTAGCTAGAGAATGATGTATCCCAGTCACGCCTTGATTGCAACTGTCCATATTAACACCATGAGGTGTTGAAGTACACAAAGGTACTTGGTAGAATAGTTTTGTGGAATCAGTTGCCGCAACAATGATGTGTGAGGATCAATAATATCGTCACATTTTCAAAGAATCTAGCAATTAGCACAAGTTTTTGAAATATTAATATCTCGTTATGTAGTCTTTCCTCTCCAAAAACAGAGGCTAGATTAAACCAAGCTCAATTGCACAAGGATTTGGATGTGGATATGATGTTACATTTGGATATTAAAATCCTTCAGATCCATAGAAACTTGGCATATAACATTCCTATACAAGGATTGTCCAAAGCACGGAGATAGTTCAAATATCATTTGATGATTGAGAAAGAATGGGTGTCGAAATGGTCATATTCTAGCACGTCAATTCAGAAGTGATAATCATGGCAAAATTAGTGCAGAAAATGTTTCCATTGTTTTGCTTTCGGTATGGTGACACCAAGTTTTACCTGATATCATTGATGTGAAATTCAGGCAACCTTGAAGGTTGTTGCGTTTGTGTAATTCACACAACATAGAGCATGAATTCAACGTAAAAGCGCCCATCCTCAGGAAGAGGTAGTTCGGATAAAATTCAAATAGCATTCTTTCCTAGGCCAAATTTTAGCACGCTTTTCTTCCTATTCACTACCCCCCAACTTAAGATATGCATTTATCAGACAGGAACTGTATACATTGGACAAAATAACAGTTTGGAGTCTTAATTTTAAAAGTAGAAGAGACAAATTCATCATTGAGAATAAATTTCTGGAGAAAATATGTAATTAACAAAGCTCTCATACCGAATAGTTTTAAAATGCGCACTCATGATTCCGTCACGGACTACATTTAACCCGTGTGATGATCCACTCACTCAATCTGAAATCTTATCATCCTTGGGACCCTATGTGTATGTTAGTAAGACATGGCATATTAGAATAAACAACACTAGTGAAAACGGAAGATTTTCACTCTGATTCTAAATAGTATATAACGAAGGTATTTTACCTGATTTGAAATTTGACAAGGCCATAAGACTTAGAAAGTTTGCTTTCGCAGAACAAATTTTCAATAACTAGATCTTCGAAATTTCAAAATACCTTCCAGTCCCTGATTCGATCACCATGGAATTCATGAGAGGGACATAATGGCAATCCAAAATAATTACTTTTCGCTTGATAGGTATCGAAAGTTTGCTCACCATAATGCTGATATAAAATAATTATATACGGGCGTAGTTGGGGTCTTCCTTCTCAGAAAAAAACACCATACTAGAAGCTACACTCCTGCTCACCAGAAAATAATTTGCGACCGTCCAATATAGAACAGCAGGACTGGTGTTACCTAATTTAGCATAGGTTGTAGTACGGTCTTAACGTAAAGAAGCTACGCTATGTGTCCTGGTAAGGAATCGTTTTCACATTTGATTTGAGTTATCTTCAAAATGTTCAATGTTTAATACTTTAATATAGGAGTTACTTCTCCATGTCTCACTCCGCATTACTGACTCTTTCTGTGTTAGAAATGAATGGTTTAAAATGTTTATTAGATTACACGCTCATGCAAATTTATCCGATATCTTTCAGATTCGCCTCCTTCGTAGCCATTGATTTCTTGAGAAACCTGATTACATTGCTCGAGGCTATTCTGAAATCAATCAGTGGAATACATTCCTGGATTGTCAAAATTTGCAGGATCAAATAACAGTGAAATTACTCTGCTAAGTGCTGCCTGCCTGTTTTCACGACTAGTTTCTGGAACCGCTTTGGGCTAAATGAGATCAATCGTGCAACCACAGCTCACAGCAAAGAAGTAACCAAAGTTCGAGTTTGTCGGAATAATGTTGTAATCGAAATATAAGACGCGGAATAGGAATATTTGGAAATATATCAATTACAGTCATACGTGTCATATTCGAGATAACATGCTGGTAACGAACGAATGAAAACATTACCTTTTAAAGTAAATATAGCTGTGGTCCCGACAACTTTTCAAAATTAAAAATAAAATCCAAGATGGCTGCTCTGATATCTTTTCATTACGACATTTTGGTCAACTCTTTGGTAGATACTTCATGTAGGAGACTATTGTCTGGTTCTTTGTGCAGCTGAAAAGGCCCAAGTCTAGACATATTGTTGTACCCAGACTTGCCTATTGTATGCTTTGTCTCGTGTTTCTTACATGGAGTATGAACCAACTCTGGTAGACCAGTTTCTCTAATTGTTATGTATACCAGTGTTTCCACAGAAGATGTGTTGCAAATTAGGGCATTAACATTCAAAAGAAATTTAGTAGATTGGAGCTCTTTCACACAGAAAAAGGCTAAACTTTCTTTTTTCCGATCAACTACACAGCTGTCCATATTGCTTTTTCTTCGTTTCAGTGCGCAGCAGGAAAAAAATCTCTGAAAAAATGTTGGAATTCATCCCTCCCTCCTAGATCAGACAGGGCTGGAATGTGAGTTATGTTTTCCTGTGACGAGTACAATACTAGACTCATATTATCATTCATGCAAACTAGGCATCACTGTACTGAACCCCAAGGCGCAAAATCTATGCAATATGATAACCTCGTCCAGGGGATTTGGGAAATTTGAAGAACAACTCTCGCGATTCTCTTAATTTAATTCCAATTAAGTCGTGATCCTTTATAATATGCAACAGAGGAAGTAGGGATAGCCGGCTTGCTCGCGAAAAACAACAATATACAATATGGATTGCTGCCGGGCTTATAAAATGTTTCCTCTCTATCAATTACGTTGCCAAGATGGTAGTTACGTGACCATGTGTCTGAAGCCTTCTTGGCCAAGGATATTAAGTTTGTTATTGTAGTTTTTATAAACGATGATTGAAAAGAAGTAGTCACTAAATTACGTGACAGCGAATGTTTGATCACAGGTAACTGCTCGCCATACTTAATTACCTCGAAGAAATGATAATTGGCATGGCGTACAGCCCGCCACTGAGCATATATACACATGAAATGATTTTTGAGAGAGAAAGAATAAATTGGTCGTCAGCGGGATTCGAACCCACGACTCACGGTATTACAACCGTGGATTGTCCCTGTGGTGACCAACCCTCTGTCTCGGTCTTGCGATGTGCGCAACTGGCTTTACAATGAAGAAATGATATTTGGTATGGCGTATAGCCCGCCACTGAGCATATATACATATGAAATAAAAAATTTTTAGGATATATTGGTCGTCAGCGGGATTCGAACCCACGACCCCGGCTTATCGCGCCGATGCACTACCTACTGGGCTATGATGGCCCATAGGTATTACAACCGTGGATTGTCCCTGTGATGACCAACCTTCTGTTTCGATGTGGCAATGTTCGCAACTGGCTTTACAATGAAGAAAGGAATATTATTGCAAATAATGATATTTATGTGAGTAGCATGTTATGACTCTTTATTAACTTGTATACTAAATTCTGAAGAAGTGGAGTTATTTTCCACACATGGAGAGGGATGGCTGGACAACGTCACAGATGACGAAACCGTGCGCGTGCTGTCATAGCAACGTTTGTCACCAGCGTCGGGGCTGGGATGATATTTGGTATGGCGTATAGCCCGCCACTGAGCATACATGTATATGGAATGATTCTCTCTTAAAAATCAGTTCATTAATTACCTCGTTCATTGGAGGTAATTAAATATAGTGGCATTGCATTTGATCTCTGTATGAGTGTCTAAGAAGATATGTACCCTGAATCCAGCAAAATTTGATTTGTTGAAAATGTGGTTTAAATCTAGAATATTTCTAATCGATAGGGGAGCTTTCCAAATACAAGTGTCAGGTACAACATTCAGTATTCATTTGTCGATTACGAAAAAATCATGTGTCCCTTGTCCAAATACTGTAATCACAATTGCACGCAACATTAAAAGGGTGGCGCTATAATCCAAATAAAACTAATAAAATTAGACTTTAAATTAGACTTTATAAACAAAATTTAGTTTCATGGATAGTAGTTTTCAATTTCAGATGATCCAATCGTCAAACCCATATCACGTATATATCAGCCACGCTACAAGCGGTCATATCTCAAGATAATGACTTCACAACGAATCTCATATGGATTAAGAAAACTGATCAGCGATACGCATTTGATATATTTGGAACATCATGATATCTTCCCGGCATCACTGAAAACTGTTGACGGCTTCTATCTTGCAATATTTATCTTGTAATAGTATATAGTTTTGTCGAATCAATTGCTCCAATAATTATGTTACTTTGCGATTTTGATTAAAATCTTTACATATTTCACAGAATTTAGCAATTAGCACAAGGACCTCTTTTTTGGAATATTACTATCCCGAATGAGATTATCGAAATGTCTTTAGTCTTTTTGTCGAAATATCGGCGCGAGAACAAACCATTTTCAATTAGACAGGGATATAGGTACGAATATGATGCTCCGTTTGGATGTCCAAATCCTTCAGATCCATAGATAATGAGTATACACCATTCGTACCATCGCCTGTATATAAGAATTTTATCCAAAGTAAGGACATAACTCAAATAACGTTTGCTGATTTCAGAAGGAATGGGCTCCGAGATGATCATCCTCTAATAAGTGCTATTCTTATTGGGGACACGCATAAATGTCCGTGTAATGCATGCCGAAAATGTGAATATTGGTTAGAAGTTGCTTTATGATGTCACCAAACTTTCTTTGATGCGAAATTAAGACAACTATGTCAAAAAAAAGAAACATTTCATTGGTCAACGATGTTTCCCACAGACATTCAATTAAACCCTGATGGGAAATCGTTGTATATGGGGTAGAGAAATCCCTATACGACACGTGTCCTCTGGTTTACACATACATGGAAACATTTTGCAAAGCAAGATTACCTTTCGATGTTTTTTTTTTCGATAATAATTTCGATTTTCTTATTCGAAAGACATTTATGGACCACTGCTGTTTGCCGTGTATAAAATGACCAAACGCTGTTCACATTGCGGGGGGGGGGATATTGTGCTGCTATTACGAATCTAATGCAAGTGGATAAACCATACGATGCAGAAGGTAATTCAGCTGATCACCGATATAATAATGCCAGACGCCATACAATTTTCTACATTCCTACCACACGTAAGTTTTAACCGTCATTTTCTAGCACTCGAGATTCGTGAGGCGAAATGATACATGTAATGAGTGACGGTTTATGTTACTATGCCGTACAGTACGGCAAACTGATATCTATAGCTATAGTTTTTATGAATAACATGCTTCATTTATCAGCATAAAAATTATAAATCATAGATATATTGAATTCCATTTCTTCCGAGTCGCACTTGTTCCGATAATCCTCGCGATTGACGACACACGGGCACTGACAGATCGTGTGCGGATAAAGGATTAAAAAAACAAATGGCTAGAGAACGTTTTTGTCATTTCGTTGATATTCTCGCCATTTATTCACAATAAATCGTTTTGGATTTTCATGTTCAGAGAACATTTGACAAAAATAATATTGACAGTAATACTTTGTGCGTTCAAGATATTAACTGTACCGCGTAAATTGTCAGGTTGAAAGCTCTTGTTCGTGTGTAATCCACAGAACATGGGGCCTTCAATGAAAATTCAAAATATTTTTTATCACTTGGTATATATCAGATGTTTGTTCGCCATAATTCTGTTATAAAATCATTTGTGTGGGCGTAGTTGGGGAGTCTCTTCCCATTCAAAACCCGTCTTTACACGAACATACACTCCGGCGCCATCGAAAATAATTTGCAACGGGCCAATATATCTATAGAACTGGTATATTACAGTAGCATAGCCTGCGAAGAGTAAGATCTGAAAGTAAAGAAGCTACGCTCTGTGTGCTGGGAATGAAACGGGTTTTTACTTGATTTAAGTTAAGTCTCTTGAGCTAGGATTATATTCCCGATGTCTCCAATAGCATTGTAAACTTCTGACCATTTCCGTGTCTGAAACGAATGTCTTGAAGTTTCAACAGATTACATGGCAATTACACAAATGGTCGATATCTTTGAGATTCACCTCGTTCATAGCCATTGATTTCATGACAACCCTGATTACTTTGCTCTGGGGCATTCTGAAATCATCCAAGGGAATATGTTCCGGTATAGACAAAATTAGCACTGTCAGATTACAGCGAAATTACTTGACTAAACGCTGCCAGCCTATTATCCCCAATATGGTCTAGTTTCTGGAACTGCTTTGCGCTAAATGAGATCAGTCGCGCTAGCACAAGTTACAGCAAAGAAGCACACAATGTTTGAGTTTGTCGAAATAATGTTGTGATTGATCTATAAGATGCCGAGTAGAAATATTTGGATATACGGCAGCTACTTGCCGTATGCAATGTAGTATACACATAACGGTAACGACTGATTGAGAACGTTACATTTACTTATGTAAATATAAATGTCTAGACAACAGTTGTGCTCAGTACTATAGCAATGTTAATGTATCATCTATGTGGTTGGTACGTACAGATTGCTGCTAAACCTTAACTGGACTGAGAGTTGGAGGTGTAGACCTACCACAGCCTGGAAATGTGACGAGGTGGAGTGGCTGATTCCACTCTCCTGAATATTGTCGACATCCCTGAGGGGAGGGAACCGAAACTTCCCAAACTATTTTTTTTTACTTCGAATATAACCAAAAATGGCTGCTCTGATAACCTCTCGTTAGGACATTTTGGTCTCTAATTTTATGCTAATTTTTTATGTATACCAGCTTTTCCACAGAAACTGAGTTCTGTCACTCATAAAAAGGCTAAAATTTTACTTTATTTCCGCTACAACCACATAGCCGCCATTGTTGCTTTTCTTTCGTTCCAGATAACAGAAAAAATCGCCAAGTAAAAGGGCGGACTTTCTTCTCCTTCCCGACACTCCTAGGCCGGACAGGGTTGGAATGTGAGTTATGTTTTCTTAAGACTAGTACAGTAATAGGCGCATATTCTTATTCATGCAAATTAGGCATTACTGTGCGATAACCTGGATTTGGACAATTCCAATTAAGGTGTAACGAAAGTACAGAAATGCAAGCGACCCCTTGCATTCCCCTTTAATAATCACAGCTGATGTCCTGGATACGTTGAAAAGGAAAGTAACTTGTGTTATAGGCGTAGGGTTTAATTACCTTAGTGAAGTCAACGCTGAAACATTCCTTGAATGAACAATGATCCAGGAGACTGACAATGCCTTGAAATCACGTTGAATTACTTCAAACGATTGTTGATATTGTAAAAGTACCATGGTAAGCTCGTCTCGTTCGCTGTGGCGATAGCTAGGCTGAATGCAGAGTCGTGGCAATGAACTTTGCTGTCATCGTGTGGATGTAATAGGGAGAGTTGGTGGCTGATGTTTACAGGTTAAGTCTGTTCAGAATAATGGTTTATGCCTCCATATCCATATTTTCCCAGCGAAGTCTAGATAAACGGATTGTCGAGTGCTATAATTATGACCTTGGAAGAACACCCTGCGACGGAGAGCGCTGCTGGACTATTTTCTACCTCATACTCATAAGAGCGGCACTTTCTCATCGAAAGTACTAGAGGGCGCTGCTATTTTCGACGACTGTTTTTACCTCCGTTGATCAGACGGAGGTCTAGGAGCGCAACGTGAAATCTCCCGCCAGATAATTGTCATATGGGGAACCCACGACTCATAGGATTTCCAATAGGGATTGTCATGGTTCCCGACGAAATTTTGACGCACTTTTCTTGGACACAATTGAAATAATGGGGTTCCCCATTGCAATGCATTACAATGGGCCTTGCTTCTTTAGTCGGGTTCCACCTTCCATCCATCGGGAGATTTAACATGGCGGCCCTCCAGATGGACAATGCGATTTTTTGCCGTTTTTCTGGTAAGTTTGATGTCATTACAACTCAATGATTCATAGTACACCACCCGTCATTTCTATATATCGAAAAGTATTTGTCGGCTGATGACTTATGTCGACGCCAACCAAATAGCCCAAGTTGTTGTTGTTGCATATCAAACTGAGTGACTGACGGGAAGACAACAGCACAATCGACGATGCCCTGATTTTCCTGCTACTTTTTTCTTTCAGTTGATGATATCCACCAGCCTGGTTGTTTAAAAACAGTTATTCTAAATTTTGCTGATAAATCATATTTCCGAGGGGGGGGGGGGGCTATTTATCTTGGCATTTGGCAGTTGAATAATGGTTTGATTTTGCAGAAGCACCAAATTGATCTACCTGCGTGAGTCTGTAAACTTATTTAATAAAGCTGATAAATGATATACATATACTTTTCTTTTCATTTATCCTAACAGTTTAGTGACATCCACACTGTGTGCTGTGACACTTGTTGATGAAGAATAATTTGCTTGTTAAAACCTGATAATATTCTGAAAACTTATTCTGAATTGTAGATGAAACAAAGGAGTGTCTACATTCCACATGTAGGCCTACATTATTGAGGTTTTTGACTGATAGCATGGATGGAACCTTTCCCAATTTGTTTTTTTTTTTGTTTTTTAAGCCCTGGACATACCGCTGGGCATTTATTTGCCATACGATCACATTTGACATGCTTTGTTCAGCCCCGTGATCTGGAACCAAATAGACACTTTCACTAGATGAAATAAGGAGATCATGATATACATGATACCAAATCTCTCTCGTCGACTTTATGACAAAAGAGATGATTACAATTTCGACATCGTAAACTATCCCTTTCTGGATAGTAATATTCCAGTGGGACCTGCATATGGCGTATACATATCTCGCTTAGTAGCATTTGCTAGATCCTGGGTTAAATGTGATGATTTTAATCAACGTCACAAAACATTGTTGCAGAAACTTATGAAACAGGGCTATTCCATCAAGCGCCTCCACTCAAAGTTTCTCAAATTTGGCGATACATATCGCATGCTGATAGCAAAATACGAACGTAGCGTGCAAGATCTATGGCGCTACGTTTCGTAACTTGTGTCTAATTCCGCTTTACCCGGGGCTAGGGGCCGTATGAACCCATGTACTTCAAGATCCTCAGGGTACTCATATGAACAGGCACAATTAAAGCGTGACTGAGATACATCTTTTTTTGAGATGACGACTCTATAACGAATATTATGGATTAAGAATACTGATCAGCGATACGGATTTGATATTTTTGGAACATCATGATGTCTTGCCGGCATCATTGAAAACTGTTGACCGCTTCTCTCTTGCAGGAAACAAGCCTACGTTTATGTATACTATGATTGTCTTTTTGAATTAGGTGCTAATACTGTTATATGGAAAATGGAATAGGTCTTTGGATTATGGACGCGGATATTCTCTAATGGACGACGGCTGGATTATGAATGACGGACTAGACGCTTGTAATTGGACAGAAGACAATTAGACAAAAGGAAAATCAATAAATAATAAATTACATAGAAAATTTTCTTGTCTTTGCAAGAGGGACATCGGACACACTGACAACACAGACCATTCATTCAAATTTCGCCTTTCATTGGGGAGGCAGAAATATTCTGACCTCAAACACAGTATACATATTCTCTTTTGTGATCTAATTTTCGTTTGTCCACTAGCATGAACTCCAATCCAACCAGTGGTCAAGATCCATCATCGTTCTTCAGAATTCATATTATTGATCACTCATAGATTGGATTAAGTTCTCATAGTACTCGGTTCTCATTTTATACTTTTGCAAATTCTTGTAACATGGTCAGGTTCCAGTTCTATTAAGTACACGTATGAAAGGTGCGAACTGGTATGATGGATTTCATCTTGTTGTGTATGACGAAAGAATGAAATATAATGAAGGCCATCAATATTTTCAATGAAGTGAGTTTTGATATTAAATATGTATACAATTGATTCCAACTTCCAGGTCATGGATTCAGTACTTCTGATATCAGATGCAACAGGACTGTTACACAATGGATGTACTGGATGAAATGGAAAAACCAAAACAGACTATTGATTGGTTCAGCTGTGTCAGAAAGGTGTGGAATGACAGAGGTGGTGAAAATCAGAGCCAGTGATTGGCCACAACTCCCCCCCCCCCCTCACACACACATTGGATATCAGCTGATTCCTCAGGAAATAAACATTACGCATGTAATGACCACCGGCAGAGTGATACACGTGTCAATCGGTCAGACATTTTCAAGGATGCCCAGTTCTAACTTAAAACAACCATGCCGGACTTCATTCCTTCTCTCAGAATAATTGGATCTAACTTTTACAAAACCTGCAGCTCCCAATAGCTCCTGGATCTAGACCACATAAATGAAGGGATCTAGTTTATCGGTGCTATGGCAAAAATATCATGTAGAATGGGATTGTGTGGATAATATCCGATTCATGAAAGTTGAAGTCCTGCAGCATGCTCCACAAATATCATCAAAGGTCATAAAACTTTCTGGTCTGCACCAGTGTGGATCTTTTCTTGTTTTTTGTTGCTGTTTTTTTTACAAAATTATCTCCCTTGACCAGGAGAGGACTTGAATGTGTCTGAAATGATTTAGCCAGAGGTAAAAACCGAACATATTTTGATTATTTTATTCAAATTTCAATTCCACTTCTGGTATATGTACATGTATAAAATACATACAGAATGAACTGCATACAGAATAACACAAAGAACAGGTATATGTATCTCATTACATTCTTAACCAAAGATCAATACCTGGGTGATATTACAACAATACCATGATGTTATATATTCTTATGATTGGCTTAACTTTAGCTGCTGAAGATATTTCTAATTTGAGGGTAATGGGCAATCGTACTAGATGATTCAGTTATAATATTGTCTGTATTATATTGATGTCGACAAGGATATACATAATTATTTGATAGTATTATTAAGTCCATAGTCCATGGTAATTGATACATTATGGTGAAGGTGACCTGTAACACCAGTATACAAAATTATTCCGAGCTCATTGAATCATCATCACATGATGCTGAGGCAGATCAGAACGGAGTGTCGGTAAAATCAAATGTGTTTTGCAGAGGATTCTGCCAATGAGGATGCTATACTGTACACATACACAATATGACGTGTTGATGTGCAGGGCCTATAGCATAAAATCACAAGCAAGTTGGTAAAACTAAGCACACAGGGTCTCATTTCTGCCGCTAACGTGTTGATTTGGGTGGGGGCGTCCTCTCAGGGGGAGGTGTGGGTGGGAAGGGGCCTAATGTCTCATGCAGTATTCCTGGTTTTCCATCAATATACTCTATTCCATACCCCAATATTTCAAGCACGTGAAATCAAACAAAATTTATTTGCGGGGAATGTATACCAGTATACGAGTTGTCAGAGCATTTCCATCAGAGCTCTCTAGATTTGTATCTAATACCGCTTATGCCGGTGCTAGGGGCCGTGTGGTCATATCATCCAAGTTGCCACATGAATAGGTACAATAAAAGCGTACCTGAGATACAACACATATCACGAATCGCTAGATTCTTGGTATGTACTTTAGAATAGATTAACCAGAAGACTATTCTGTTAAGTCATGTGACGCAGTCAGTATGTCGGCACCTCTTCCCACTTCCCTTATATGTGTTGTAATTCCACATCCCTAGCTGGACAGGCTAGTGGGGAACCCTCAATCTCAGGTTAATTACCGTTGGTGAAGTTAACGTCCAACAATTGCAAAATTGAGCTTGGCATCCGGCCCTATGTTATTCAGTGATGTATTCCCCTATGGACCATGTTGCCTCGACGGAGGTCTTTGCGCTCATCCAGCGCTTGTTATGCCTCCATACCCCTATTTTCCTAGCGAAGTCTAGATAAACGGATCGTGGAGTGCTGAAATTATGACCTTGGAATAACACACTGCGACGGAGTGCGCTTCTGGGCTATTTTTTACCTCACACTCAGAAGAGCGGCACTTTCTCACCCAAAGTACTAGAGGGCGCTGCTATTTTCGAAGACTGTTTCTATCTTTATACACAGAAGAGCAAAGAGCCTATATAAAGACGAGTTCCCGTCGAAACGACGAATTCGAAGATGTAAAGAAATTCCAAGGTCTTCCTTTCCCACCTATACTCGATCCAGACAAGGTGACAGGTTGAATCCAACTCCTTCGTTGGCCAAGATCAGTGCACGAGTGCGTTCGCGGTAGCCTGATAGTTTGTCTTTGAGGGGGCAGACGATCCCGTTGGATCTAGTGAACCATGCGCCCTTTCTTGAGATCAAAAACATCCCGGTAACGTTGGCATGCTCCAAATTGAAACAGAAGAAGAGGGGATAACCGCCTTGTTCACGGAAAACAGCAACATGCAATGTGGTTTGCTGCCGGGCTTACAAAATATATCCGCTCTGACAATAACGGTGCCAAGATAGTAGTTACGTGAGCAGGTGCCCGCAATCTTCTTGGTCAAGGACGTCCAGTATACTGTTGCACTTTATATGAATGCTGATTAATAACGTGACTGTCAATGTCTGATCACAGGTGGATCATAGGTATACCTATTCGTGATACTCAATTAACTTGATATTGAAATTCATCTCTGAATATAAATTGTCAGAAGTATTGGGTACAGACGTGACGTACCCAAAATAGTTGCGTCAAATTGTTTGGATCAAAATGGAACTTGACCCGAAATGTTTTGCCCCTAACGTCTATACCCAGACATATCTGGTCAGTTTGACCCAATTCTTCTGACAGTGTATTTCTGACTGATACGTCAGGGGCGTTTCGATTTAAAAATCCTGGAAAATATAGCCAAATGATAATGTCTGGTTTGATCAAATACAAGGGTCAGATCCAACATTCAGTAATCAGTACAAGGACCGAAATCCAAATAAAACACCGTAAAATTTATTTTAAATAATACAAATACGATCTATTTTCGCAATCAGCAGTTTCCAATGGCTAATAAACCAAGATGTTCCAATCATCAAATCCTTATCACTGAGCAGTGCCATATCTTTCTGTCACGCTTTGATTACATGTGGTCGTATGATTCCATTGAGAACTTTTTATTACATGAGCCCTATCTCCGAGTCAGGCTAACTTATATAAAAGTTACCAAACGTAGATCCAGAACTATCGTAATTTTTATCACTGGGCGATACTCACCACACATTGAGAAGAACATTGGATAAAGGCGATCGGTATCATATAGCCAAATCGAAGGCTGTTTAAAGATAATTTGTTAACGATAGCGTACTTGAATTCCAAACTAGACATTTGTCTGGAGAACAAATTAGGTCATATTATTTTGTGCTAATTGATGATGGAGGGGTGAAAATAATTAGCGATGATTTCTAAATACATAATACAACAACTGCTTAATACAGCTCTACGGTCGCGTGATTGACCTCATGATTTTTTTCAAAGGCATTTCTTTTCTACTCCATCCATTAGGTTATTTTCGAGTTCTCGTCGGTAGGCGTGCAATCGTATTCGTCGGGCGAAAATGAGAAATGATGCTACAACTGAAACCGATTTCATTTACATGATAAATGGGTGTATTCAATCGTACATGTTTTCTTATCACACTGAATGAACGAAACGGTAAGATATTGGTTTCATGTAAGTATTTTTTATCCGATTCATGTAGCTGTAAGTATAGGACCACCACACTGTATAACATTTGAATTGCATTTATAAGTGGATAGTAATGACACATATTGGTTATCGATCGGTTATCGATCCTTTGGAATGATCCTTATACATTTGATGTGATCAATTATTTATTTCGTCATGTTGTATCTTAATGAACAGCATATGACCTTGAAAAAAATAGATCAAGGTCAGTCATCTTCAGGACATCTCTGGACCATGACCAGATGTATACATAGTATCAGTTTGGAAAGCCTAGCTATATTTGTTCATGTTATATCATGATAAACAGTATTTTACCTTGCAAAAATAGGTCAAGGTCATTTTACTGGGATAGGCTACTAATCAATCACCAGTTGCATATGTAATATGAATCTAAAAAATATAGCAAATATCAGAATTCGACCTTGATAAAACAGGTCAAGGTCGGTCATTTTCAATAGGCTTCTGACCCTTAACCAGATACATACATGGTATGACTTACAATGCCTGGCTATGATCCTTCTTGAGATATCGTGTCTCCACAAGAAAGATGGACAGACGGACAGACAGACAGCGCTGACGACTATACCCTTCAGGCAAAATTTGCCCGAGGGATAAAAATGAACCACTGTTGGCAGTCTTGCTATGGAAAGTTTGTGACCGTTATCCAGGGATGTCACATTTTGTAACATTTCCTTGGGAAACCTACAACTGCAGGTTACCCATCAACCTGCTCATTGGACTACGTCCCCGGCCAAATGGCCAAACTATATGGCAAATATAGGGATATAATGACCAAAAATATATGGATTTTACCATTCTGTCCTTTATAAATATGGATTGACGAGGACATTCAATGTGCTGATACGCAAAACGTCTGAGCTTTATACTATGCCTGTACTCATTACTGGGACAAGGCAGTGAAGAAGAAACGGTACCATTTGTTTGGACACTTCCGACTCGGTCGCGTTATTTTGGAAGATTTAAATAAGCCAACTGAACTATTCGTGTATATGTATCACAATAAATACAAGGTCAGAGCTGCGTGAAAGAGCACGAATAATGCTGAATGATAGTACGAAAAATATGGAAAATGACAGCTTTTCTCTATGTATAATTTACATGTACTTGTAGCTTTGGCTAGAAAACTATATTGGCTAGAAAAATATGTTGGATTTCGGATAAATGTATAAAAATACACCTTCGACATTCACGAAAAGGGTGTATCCTGGAGGACATGTTTACTGATTAGATGGGTTTTCTTTGTTTGACCAGTGATTGATACCCTTCAGTTTTTCAATACAATTTTCAGACTTGTAAGAAGGAAAATACCTTCATTTCATCCCTGGTCTGTGGCAGGAATTTAAAGTGAAACCTGTATAATCGGACCTTGCTTGGGACCAAACTTTGTGTTTGTTTTGACCGGGTTCTGGATGCCGATATATCTAAAGGCATGATTGGTTTATTCAGGTGTCGGTTCAGACAGGTTTCACAATATGCTCATTAGAAACTGAAGACTGTCTCTGACAAAAGTCCAAAGATCAGTTTTTCTCTTTAAATAATTAGAAGGATTTGGGTAACTATCCTGTCCTAAGGAAATGAAACTAACTCCTGTGTGTACTGTACAGATCTATGCTTTATATCTATTTGTTTATACACACAGACACACACACACAATATTTTCACAATATTATGGTATTACATAATTTCATTTCATTTCATTTATTCACCAAGATAAATTAATTGTACAATGTATAGTTGTAAAAATGCAGTTGGCGGGAATAAAACCCCAGAGGGCTTGTTCTATCCCTGTAGAAACAGTTCGATTATACATAAGAATATAAGTTAAAGCTGGTGAATGTTGATATGAATGTAAGCGGTGAGAACAATATATAAATAAAAGCAAACACGTATCCTCGGACAATCAGCAAACTATGTTTGGTTAATATATTGATATTGATCTATATGGATAATACTAGAGCAGCACACTGGGGGAATAACTATTGTTGATATGGTGCGATTTTGATGATGATTTAAACATGGAAATTGATGAAAATGCTTTTAAATCAGGGGGTAACTTGTTCCATATTCGAGGTCCTTTGATCCTCGTAGAATGAAATGATAGGTCAGATGAATAAAACGGTCTATATAGATTTGTATTGGATTGGCGTGTGACATACGAGTGAACGTCAGAGATTTTTGTGAAGAAGTTCCGAAATGATAAAGGCAAAAGTGTGGTAAAGAAAATGAACTTATGAATGAGCAGCAGAGTGAGATGGTCATTTAGTTCAGTGATCGGCAAAATATTCAATTCAACGAAAAGTGGGTCAGTGTGCGCGAGTTTATCGGTTGAAGCTATTATGCGAATGATTCTTTTTTGGAGTATTTTCAGTGGCTGAAGATGAGTTGGGTACGTATTTCCCCAGACAATGTTGCAGTAGGATAAGTACGGATAGATCAGTGAGTAATACAAAATGTACAAAGATTTTTTATTTAGGCAGGACTTGATATAATTGATTACACCAATATTTCGCGAAAGTTTCTTACGTATTTCATCGACGTGTGTTGCCCAATTTAGCCTATCATTGAAATGAACACCTAAAAGTTTGAAGTTGAAGACGTGTTCAATTTCATTTCCACATATTGATATTTTGGGTACGTCAGCATAATTGCATCTTTTTGAAGGTTTGAAGAACATAAATTTCGTCTTTTTAATATTCAGGGATAGTTTATTACAGGAGAACCAGTTGTTTAGCTTGTCCAACTCAGTTGTCATGTTGTCGGCTAGCAGTTTTGGATCACTATCGGACAAAGTAACACTTGTGTCGTCAGCAAAGAGGATAATATGAAGTAGTCGTGAAACACTGTTAATGTCATTTATATACAGTAGGAAAAGTATAGGACCAAGAACTGAGCCTTGAGGTACTCCACAAGTAATACGTCTGAATGATGATAATGTGTTATTGTATGAAACGCACTGGGATCGTGATGTTAAATAACTTCGGAACCAGTCGTTGCAAATACCTCGCAAACCGTAGTAATCCAATTTAGTCAATAAAATATCGTGGTTCACAGTATCAAATGCTTTTGAAAGGTCGAGAAAAGTGGTAATGCTATACTTTTTAGATTCCCTTGCAGATACCAAGTATTCATACAATGATAGGACAGCTAGGGAAGTCGAATGATTAGCTCTAAAACCAAACTGGTTGGAGCACAGAATATTACTGTCTTCCAGAAAATCTAGCATTCTTATAACTACTCATTTCTCAAGGATCTTACTAAAGCAGGGTAGTACTGATATGGGTCGATAATTATTTACAAGATTCGTCTCTCCAGCTTTGTAAATAGGTGTGATCTTGGCGATTTTCATGGTATCTGGGACTTTTCCAGATTCAAAAGAGATATTTATGATGTGACACAAAGGGATAGATATAATACTTGCAAACGGTTTTATTAAGGAAATGCGTATGTCATCAATACCCGCGGCACTATTCTTTAGATTGAGCAACATTTCACTTACTTCTTCAGGAGTACAGCGTTCAAGACGGAAATTTTGTTGGTAATCACCAGTGAGATACTCTCTGAAATCAACGGTAGGGTTTGGGATTTGAGACGCGAGTTCAGATGCCACAGTGCTGAAGTATTCATTAAAATTGTTGGAGATGATGGAGGGATCGTTGATTTCTTCACCAGCAACCTTAAATTGTCTAGGTAGGCTCGATGCCTTTTTACGATTCATAAGCTCGTTGAGAATTTTCCAAGTATTTTTGATATCATGATTGTAATCATTGAATCTCTGTTCAAAGTACTTTTTCTTTGCCGTTCTCAGGGTATGGGTTAATTTGTTTCGGTATTGCTTGTATTCGTGGGTTATATCAGGGCCTGTTCTAGATATATGTAACCTGTAAAGTCTGTTTTTCCCCCTAATTGATCTTAGTATGCCAGAGGTTATCCAGGGTTTATTAGTTTGAGGCTTAGTTAGAGATTTTGCTATAAGAGGAAAACACTCGTTGTATAAGAGATTAAATTCATTTGAAAACATGTCCATGGACTTGTTAACGTCTGTATCTTCGTTTGTCACGGACACCCAGCTAATGTTTTTAATTTTTTCTGCAAACAACGCTTTTTGTTTGGGAGAGGTATTACGAGACATTATTGGGACATCTTTTAGAGGTGCTCGTGATTGTGACTCGTTAATTTGGAAGATGGGAAAGTGATCAGTAATATCAGTGAGCATTATTCCGGATGCTAAACTTTCCTGGTGAAAATTGAGGAAAATGTTATCTATTAGAGTTGCGGAATTCGATTTGACCCTTGTAGGTTTTGTAATTTGCGGGAAAAAGTAATGGGACTTCATAAGTTCGAGAAAGTTTCTAGAAGGCCCATGTCGTTCAGTTTTGAAGAGATCGATATTAAAATCACCCATGATAGCACATTTTTTCTTATCAGTGTGGATCGTGTTGAGCATAGAGGATAAGGCAGTATTAAAATATTCAACATTTTTATCAGGGGGGGGGGGGCGATAAATGATTCCAATAGTTAAAGGTTTTGACTTTAATTCTATGTCTACAAAAAGAGACTCGTATTCTATATAAGTCAAATCGTCACGGACGGTACATTTACTGATACTATCGTTAACGTATAGAACCAGACCGCCACCCTTTCTATTGTTTCTGGACGATAGAAAAGGTTGATATCCTGGAATATCAAAGAGATCGGAAGTATTGGCATCTAACCAGCTTTCAGAAATTCCAATGACCGAAAAATTGAATTGTAGGTTGCAGATATACCCAACTATTTCAGCAAAATGCTTTTTGAGGCTCCTCGCATTAAAATGTAAAAACGAGAGAGTTGGAATCAACAATATCATTCGATTGAATATGCGCAAGAAAAGAATCTTCTAAGTAGTAGTTCGATTGAGAAGGAAATGGTGGGTTCATGGTCATAATAAAAAAAGTCTGCAAACAGAATTGTTCAGTCCTCTTCACTTTCATCCTCCCCAGAATGATATCCTGTGTATTGTTCGTCTGGAGCCTTATGGAATGCTTGTCGTATTGCATGGGTGGCACAAGCAGGTATGGTCCTCCTTCATCCTGGTCCAAGTTTTCCATGAACCCACCATGTCAACTGTCCATTCTGTGACTCTGGTAGTAGTGTGTCTTTTTGCACTGAAAACTTGTTGCGACAACTTGGTGGGAATGGCAAAAAGATGCAAGTCACTTTAAACACAATGGGAGTTCCCTATCAGATGCAGACGTATGCCGTGAATAAACAGCAGGTGTGTGACTTGGAACTGTCTAATACCGTGGAACTTCCTGGAGTGTACACAAAAGAGGAAATGCGTGTGTCACACCATCATATCTCAACACGGAATGACCTATCGCGATGGCCACATCTCAAGGACATCAACCGACCGAAAATTGATGCTGAAATAGGCCTCATGATCGGCAACAATGTGCCAGATGACTATGTATCTTTGGAATTAGCACGTGGAGCCCCACATGCAACAAAGACGCGACTGGGATGGATTATTTGGAGTTTGATTCGTAACGATAATCACTCCACCGAGAGAAGAACCAATTCCAATCTTGTTAACAGAGCTGAGATTGCTGCATTACAGAAAATGGAAGATCCGAAACACCTGGAGCCAATGGTGAAATCTTGACTTCCCAGAGCGGCTGATAGATGATAGAAGAGAAAATTCGGTAGAGGATAAGCAGTTTTTGAAACTGGCGAATGAATCAATTCGCCAACAAGACCCGGCCACTAATGCATAGACCTGCCATTTCGGAACCAAGATGTCAAATTGCCCAACAATCTGTCTCAAGGGCTACAACGCCTGAGTGGGTTGAAACTGAAGTTGATGCGGAATCCAGCGTTCAAGCAGGACTATGTTGACTTTATGAATAAGATACTTCAAAACGGTTACGCTGAACGTGTTCCGGAAGAAGATCTAACTAGAGAAGACGGCCGTGTGTGGTATATACCCCATCATGGAGTCTACCACCCAAGGAAACCTGGGGAAATTAGGGTGGTGTTCGATTGTTCCGCACCATACATGGGTGTGTCACTGAATGGTCAGCTTCTCCAGGGACCTGACCTTACCAACAACCTGGGTGTTTTGCTTCGATTTCGCGAAGAGAAAATCGCTATCATGCGAGACGTTGAAGCAATGTTCTACCAAGTTAAGGTTCCGACAAAAGACACAGACTGTTTAAGATTTCTATGGTGGCCGGACGGAAACCTGCAATTGAAACCCGTAACTTACCGCATGGTAGTTCACCTCTTTGGAGCTGTTTCCTCTCCGTGCTGCTCGAACTCTGCACTCAAGCGTACGGCCGAGGACAACAAAACTGATGTTGATCCTACTATCGTTGATCTCGTGATGAAGAACATGTATGTGGAAGACTGCTTCTGCTGACTTGCTTCTGCTGACACAGAGCATGAGGCCATTAGCCTCATTGAAGGAGTAAGCTCCCTTTGCGCCAAGGGGGGCTTCCATCTCACTAAGTGGGTGAGTAATAGTCATGCTGTTTTGCCGTCTGTGCCTGAAGAAGAACGCGCAAAGGAGATAAGGCAGTTAAACTTGGAACGCAGCGATCTTCCGAATGAGAGAGCCTTAGGAGTTTACTGGTTCACAGAAACAGATGCCCTAGGATTCAAACTCCAGATTAGAGACCAGCCATTTACTAGGCGGGGGAGGGATCATCGCCCCATTTGTTCTGTCTGCCAAGACTCTCTTACAAGACCTATGCCGGCGAAATATAAGCTGGGATGAAGACATATCAGGGAATGACCTCCGGAAGTGGCAAGACTGGCTGACTGAACTTCCACAACTTCCAAAGATTGAAGTAAACAGATGTTACAAACCCCTTGGCCTTAGTAACGTAGGGTCGTGCCAATTGCATAGCTTTGCAGATGCTAGTGAACAAGGATATGGGATCGTGGTATATCTACGCCTTTCGGATGAATATGGAAAGGTACACTGTTCCTTCGTCATGGGCAAAGCTAGAGTGGCACCGCTCAAAAAAAAGTCAATTCCGCGGCTGGAACTCACTGCAGCAACAATTGCAGTGCGCCTCAGCAACTTCGTCGTCCGCAAATTGAACTATTGGATCGATGAAACGTATTTCTGGACTGATAGCATGTCCGTGCTTCGATACGTGTCGAATAAAAGCAGTCGCTTCCACACCTTCATTGCCAATCGACTAGCTGTTATCCACGAAGCAACTAATGCTCAGCAATGGAGATATGTGGATACAAAATCTAACCCGGCAGACATTGCCTCCAGGGGATTGACCGTGACTAAGTTACTGCAGCACCAACAGTGGTTAAATGGCCCAGATTTCTTGTGGAGTCCAAAATCTGAGTGGCCGCAAACTATGGAAAACCTGACTCTCATCCCAGATGACGACGTTGAAGTGAAGAAACTAGTGAACGTTGTTACGGAACCAGAGGAGGTCCATGGAATGGATCGGCTGCTGTTTCACTACTCATAGGGACAAGGTTAAAGAACGCAGCAGTTTGGATGCTGACAGCTATCGTTAATCTGCAGAAACGTGTAGCAAACAAGAAGAAATTGAGAGAGCATGCGGAAAGTCAGAACCAGATCCAGTCAAACTGAAGCAGAAGATTGAAGCTGCACTTACCAAGGCAGATCAAGATGTCTTACTGTACGGTTAGATAGGAGTGAAGTCTACTTTCTTAACTGTCGACATATTACAGAAGGCTGAGAGAGCTCTCATCAGATATGTTCAGCATCAGCACTTTGAGGATGAAGTTAAGATCCTTCAAATGGACCATGGCAACAGCGTTGCTCCGAGATTGAAGAAGTCTTCAGCTTTGTATAAGCTTGTCATGCCTGGACTGTTTTTGATGTAACCTGCGTGAAGGCGACTCGCCTGTGTGTGTAAGGATAATGTATTCGGACTGGTAAAGTCGGAATACGAGTTAGCGTGGTATGTACAATTTTCCTGTATGACCGTCGACACGAATTTTTGAAGCCGTTAGCTGTGGTAATGTATTGATTTAGCTTAAATGGTAATGTTTCGCCTTCGTATACAATTGTTTCATGTTAAACGATAGAACGGTTCGAGCACAGTTGATATTTGCATGCTACTGCCAGCAGGCTAGATTTGCTCTGCATATTTTTGAATTTGTTTGGACCGGTTATTCGTTAGATATAAATGCTCGAGCTTTGGTAGTCGCTGGGAGATTTGTTCGTAGAGAACGGTACAGACCAGAGAGGTCTAGGATATGGTATAGGCCGGAGAGGCTTGTAATATGACTATAGCCCTTACATGTTATATGGGTTATTTTCTGGAGAGAAATTCTAGAAGTTACGAATTTCTTATTGTTGGAAATGACGGACGAGGTTACGGCATTTAATTGTGGCTACCTGCCAAACGGATTTCTGCGCAAATGATTTAGCAGTACTGGAGGTATGTAATAGATGTATATTTGATTATGATATATAATTCTCCCATATGCAATATAGAGTAATTTATATCATAATAGTTGGAATTGCTGATATATGTATATAAATCATTGTGTATACGTTCTGTTGTAATATTATAGTAAATACTGTTCATTTGGTTGAACTACAGTGTTTTATGGACAATTCTGCTGATAGACGTATGGTGGCCAGTTAGAGCCATATTCACAACGACCGACTCTGTGAAGTGCCTATCATCTGTCATTCACAACACTGGTGTGGGGTGCCTATCATCTCTTTCCGGATACGGTCGGCGAAGGAATCGTGTGACCCGCCTAATGTTCGACTTAAAAGTTACCCCGTGTTATATCTCTCTAACCGAATTCCAGCAGTAGTATCGTGGTCTGGTATATGGTATACGGACAATTACAAATCTACGATTGAATTACATTGAACTGATTGATTCCAGAAATTATTAACGGACATTGACTAGTTATTACTTATTTATGAACTGAATCATCTGTAGGACAATTTATAACAGATTCTGTTATTATTACATATAGTGCGTCATTGGAAGCACATATATACTGAGCTAAAATTAAGGAACCAATGTACGTGTGCATGTTGGTGTGAATATGTGTGTGATTTATGAAGAGTTAAATAAATTTGTTTATATTTTTATCTGCATATATATGGGCTCTGTTTTCATTAAATAGGCCAATCATTACAAAGCTTGATCCGTTTCTGCAGGGTGGATTATTGTGCGTGGGAGGACGTCTTGAGCGGGCTACAATCCCATATGATACGATTCATCCCGTTGTGCTTCCCAAGAGTTCTCCGCTTTCAAAACTGATCATCGAACACACGCACAAAGCTATAGGACACTTGGGTAAAAACTCAATCTTATCAGTACTGCGGCAGAAATACTGGATACTCGGAGCCAGCTCAGCCATAAAAGCCATGGTTTCAAGGTGTGTGACTTGCAGGAAATATCCTCCTCGAAGTGAGCAGAAAGTGGCGAAACTACCCCGTGAACGACTGACACCTGATGAACTCCCGTTTACAAGAGTAGGCATGGATTACTTCGGGCCCTTTGAAGTCAAGCGTGGAAGAAGTGTGGTGAAACGCTATGGGGTGATCTTCACGTTTGACAATTCGTGCTGTGCATCTGGAGCTCGCATGTTCCCTTGATACCGACTCGTGCATCAACGCTATTAGACGGATTGTAGCTAGACGGGGACCAGTAAAATCCATATTGTTCGACAACGGAACGAATCTAGTGGGCGCTGAAAGGGAAATGCGGGAGGAAATTCAGAGATGGAATTTGGCCCAGATTAACACGTTTATGATACAGAAGGTCATCGAGTGGAGTTTTAACCCACCTGCAGCATCCCATTTTGGAGGCGTGTGGGAGAGACTTATCCGTTCGGTCAGAAAGATACTCTACTCGTTGATGCATGAACAAGTTATTCGCCTCGATGACGAAGCCCTCCAAACGTTGTTCTGTGAGGTGGAGGCAATTTTAAACGGACGAACTTTGACAGAATTACCCAACAGCCCTGACGACCTACAAGTATCAACTCCTTTTGCTGCTTCTTCGCCCTGGCGAATACTTTCCACCCGGTACATTCCACAAGAATGACAGCTATGTTCGCAGAGGGTGGTGTCAAGTACAGTTCTTAACAGATACATTTTGGAATAGGTGGATTAGAGACTATCTACCCTTACTTCAGGAAAGACAAAAGTGGCTGAATCCGCTCCGCAACATAAGTGTTGGCGATATAGCATTGGTGGTGGACAACTCTCCCAGGAATTCTTGGTCGCTCGGGAGAATTCTTGAAGTCTTTCCAGATAAGAAAGCTGTTGTCCGTTCAGCCATAGTTAAGACCAAGTCGGCTATCCTTCATCGTCCTGTGGCCAAATTGTGTTTGGTACTGGAAAGTGACATTGAGCATGTTAAACAGTGATTGTGATTCGTTGAGATTGTTTGGCCAAGAAACTGTATATTGTAATTGCGCCCCTTAGGTCACGATTAAGAGGCCGGTGTGTATCGGCCAAACGGTGCTATTTACCATATTTACGATATGACCGGGAGCAGAGTAACTCATCTGTGTATATATTAAACGGAGCTAGTTTCGTTACTCGTCGTTGGGAAAACGCAAGCTTTGCATTTGCAACGATCGGCGAGCTTGTCATACTTTGTGGCTGTCTTCCGGAAGATTCTTCCTTGTTCCAAGATAGATACCATGGTCTACGAACACGGTACTGTTATGTTCATAGTTTAGCTTTCATTGCTGTGCTTTATATCATGTCGTTTATGTACATTGCATACTGTTTCGTAAGAACACATAACTTGAGCCGGCAACATGTGGTTTTCGCCTGTGCCGTAAACAGCAATGATTCCGCAGTTCATATCTAAATTTACGAATGAATGTCATGAATATTGCCATATTCATCCGAATCTTACCATCATATTTCAGCATATTTGTTCTGTAATTTAGGTCAAATGCTAACTGTAATAGATCGCCGTTTATGAAGAATATAATCAAGAATAATAGTGCTGAGTTGCAAGTATGCAAATTTGTTATGGTGTTCAATCTACATGTACCTCTGTATCTCACATATAGTATCGCATACTCTTGACTATGATACTTAAGACTAAAGATTCGTACTATATTATGAGTAAACAACGCACAACAATGTGTTCAAATTTTATTTTATTTTGTTTTCAGTCAATCATCATCTTCGTCGCTGTTCTTATACATCAGAAATAAACAGTGGTACATGTATGGATGCATTGTCGTGATTCCTTGGTTACAAGCTTATAGTAAGAAAGTCGTTTTCACGGCAAGAGAGCGAAAGCAGACACTGGTGATGGTAACATATAATTGTGTAACCTGACAATACTTTCCCACAGGCTGATAGTCTGACTGTATTCTATCTAAATTTACTCCAAGAGCCACGATCGATGATGTTAAGGAAAGCACTTACATTTGCTTTTTCATGTATATAGCCAGTATATTTATAACCAGAATTCTGTGGTCGATAGGAGGGGGATAGGATGGGTCACGGACGGTGTTCATGAATGCAGATGTGACTTTTGACAAACGTTGTGCCAAGAAGACACGTTGTGATCATTGAATTTTTTATTAACTTTGTTAATTTTTGCCAAGTATTGGAAAGGAAAACATGTTTTGGTGATAACTACCTGCATACTATCGGACCTGACGCCTATGTTTAAGAAGAACATCTCGTTATCAGCATGAACTCTGAGGAAGCTTAATAGGGACACCTGTGAAGTGTGTAGCGATGGGTCTGCAAAGTGTTTTTATGTCTGCAAGAAAATTTTGCTAATATTTAAACCATGTGTATTATTTTCTGGCTTAAGTGTTAGATGTGAATTCCTCGACAGAAGAAGATTGTGTGATATGAAGCATATGAACTCGGTAAAGTAGAAAATACTTCAATAGTACGTGAAATAGAAGTGAAGGGTCTTCAGTTGCATTACTTGACCGATACTCGTTTGTTTGTTAGGATTATTTTGAAGTCTAGGTGAAATAAATAATCATCATAAAGCGAGTTCCATCATGGTCGAAACCTGAGTTTGACATCTTGACAAATGTCCCCGGACTGATCAGTAAAATTACGCCACGCTTTATTTCAGGGTCGAAGACTGTGTTAGCTTATTGAGATTTCATTTCAGATGTCATTTTAAACCGAAAAGCTATGCAATGAGGCATTATAATACTGAAAAGGAGTAGCTGCAATCGGAGTTCCTTTGCAGTTGTACACATTGATTGTTCATAATGAATTGAGGTTGTTTTCGGGACCTCTTCGATGACAGACTAATATTGCGAATATACCACAGGACTATCAGGTGTTGTTTTACTCAACTGAACTCCAGAATAGCTCCACTGCCCTGATTGAGTGCTGCCTTGCAATAGCCGATGTTACTGATATTGTAGCAGCTGACAAGGGTTTTCGTACTATAATGATCCCTGTTTTCAGCGATGCTGTAGTGAATATTCCTGAAGATGTCTAGCTCTAGTTTCGGCCGTGATGACATGATGACTATTGAAATTTCAGGGGAACTTCACATTATCCTAAACCCACAATAACCAAAGATCCTTATCTAGAATCCAGTTGGACCTTTTCTACATGCCATTCATATGATATTGTCTTATACAAATATGTCAAATTCACAGTAGCAATATGTTGTGTCGCATTCACATTTAATTTTCCATGTATTTAGGATGCAGCCTGCGTCACAAGTAAATTACGCAGGCCCCCTTTTATCATCAAACTTTTTGAAAGCTGTTTAAACATATTGCTATTACCAGTATTTTTGTAATTACAAGCGTCTGGTCCCTCATTCATAATTCAGCCGTCGTCCATTAAAGAAAATACGCGTCCATAACCCAAAGACCTATTCCATATTCCAAAAACAGTAGTATTAGTACAAAATTCAAAAAGACTATCATAGTATTCATAAACATAGGCTAGTTTCCTGCAAGAGAGAAGCGGTCAATAGTTTTCAATGATGCCGGCAAGACCTAATGATGTTCCAAAAATATCAAATCCGTATCGCTGATTAGTATTCTTAATCCATAATAGTCGTTGTAAAGTCATCTAGAGAATGATGTATCTCAGTCACGCTTTGGTTGTGCCTGTTCATATGAGCACCATGGGGATAATGAATTACATGGGTTCATACGACCTCTAGCCCCGGGTTAAGCAGAATTAGACACAAGTAACGAAACGCAACGCCAGAGATCGTGTATGCTATGCTCGTATTTTGCTATCAGCATACGATATGTATCGTCAAATTTGAGAAACTTTGAGTGGATGCGGTTGGTGGTATAGCTCTGTATTATAAGTTTCTGCAACAATGTTTTGTGACGTTGATTATAATCATCCCATCTAATACAGGATCTAGCAAATGCTACTAGGCGAGATATGTATACGCCATATGCAGTTCCAACTGGAATATTACTTTCCAGAAAGGGATAGTTTACGATGTCGAAATTGTAATCATCTCTTTTGTCATAAAGTCGACGAGAGAAGGTCTGCATCATTTTTATAGAGATATAGGTCTAAATATGATGTGCCTGTGGGGCTATCTGTAGTTTCCTTCAAATCCAGTGAAGGTGGATATATATTATTCACCGCGTCTTTTATTTAGCGATTATCCACAGCGAGAAGTTCGTCTATATAGCGTTTGGTGAATGAGAGGGAAGGGCTTTCAATTGATCGGTTTTTGAAAGCGCAATAACACCCTCTCACTTCACATATGGTTAAACCCGGCAGCTTTATAAAGTTGATAAGGTATGCGACTACTGGATTCTGAATGTCATGTCAGACGCTTGCATTTTTTTAAAATGTTCATATTAATTTTCACAATAGTCTGTCTGCTTTGAACAAGATGAAATTGCCATGAGGGTAACTGGGGAACTACAAATGGATAACTGTTAGCTGGGTTAATCGCGACCTTAGGTTCCATAAATAACGCTGTAGCGAAAGGTCTTTACTGTTTAAATTTATCTTTGACATGATGAATCTTACTTGGAGTCAACTGAACTCAAATGCAAACAGTATATGTAGGATTTTCAGCTTCATGTTTTGATCTAATTTTCAGTTTTTTTGGAAGCATGGTTGCTTTCTTACTCAAACAATTTTCTGCTGTCAACGTTGACAGTCATTGACAAATCGCAGAATAAACATATATGCAATGGAATTGTTCGTTATGTTGGGCGAGCTTGTCTTGCAAATTCATAATTGTTTCTTGTCCGAAATGTTAGCACTTGTCTCCAATGACCGACTGCTCGTCTACTAAAAGTATCGATGACTTCTTGGCCAGCTTCTCATATCTGTCACTACCATGACTGCACGAAAATACACTAATCATGATCATAAGAAATTAATAGTCTGGTCGTCTCATCATGTAGGGTATTTTTGTTTGACGCTTCAGCTCACTGCTCAAGCGCGAAAGAAGCAATCTTAGACTTTAATTGAACTACTCCTTGTTCATTTTAGTGTATGCTTAGCATATATTGTACGTTTGACGAACACATAGGTGCTTACGTGTTGATGTTTTAAACATGTGCATAATATAGATTGATCTCGAAGTTGCCAAAGAGAAGTTGAAACATGCCAGATGCGAAATATGCCAAGATTGTAAGTTCTAATCCTTCAGTCTTAGTTTGTCCGTATAACTTTACCTGAAAGTAAATTCTTCACATTTTGCGTTTCGTTTCCCCGTTAGCAATAAATGGGCATCTTTGTTTTGTGAATTTTGTATTCCAGCGTTTGAAATATTGGTAGAATGTTGAAGTATGTGAGTGGAGATTCGCATCAACCGGATACCATCCAGATAGCTAGGAGTCCCAGCAGTTGAGATTCTGTTGCGAACAAATTATAAAGTTATCGATGGTGAGCCCTGTGTATCATAATACGTCCGCCTAGAGAGTCTGTCCTCATCCAACGGGAGGGACGGGGGGGGGGGGGATTTGGTTCAATGCCACACTCAAGGATATTTCACTCATATGGTGTCTGCCAGTTTGGTTGGCGGGGGAATTGGAGCGATATGCAAGAAGTGGGAAAATTTGATGACGTCTGGCGACTAAAAAGCAACCATATGACTCTACGGAAAGCATCACTGGCACCTAAAATTCAGTCTGGAGAATACGATGGATTATCGACCGTAGCCTTAAGTATCTCAGCCGCGCCGGAGTACTCATCCAACGGTACCCACTAGATATAAACTCGGCAACCACAGATACCACTTTAATCGAAATTGTTAAATCAAAACTAATAACCCTAGTGCTGGACTAACGCTAAGATGCGGTCGGAGCAATCAGCTCATCTAAATGTTTTGTGGATGTGGAATATTTAATCTGACTGGGCCACTTTTAAGCCTTTCAATTCTGTCCCAAGTAATCGTAGTCAGTCTCACGTCAGTATTTCCATTATACCTTGAGCGAAAGCTGATCGTGTCCTTAACGTATCACTCGTGGTGTCTCTGCTGCGACATTGTCTCTTTGTCTGTGTGAGGCATTTTGATACGCATATTCATTTCGGGCATAACTTATCGCGGAAGACAGTTGTCATCTATCTAAAAACATAAAAAAATACGAAAAAATAATATTACCTACAGTGTTATAATTGGTAGTTTTTTCTTCTAAAATAAGGTGCGCTCTGCTCTGATTTTACGCTACTCTGAAAGACCGTGTCCGTTGCTATACCATACTGTTAATTTCAGGGCGGCGCGCGGCTTTGTTTTTTTTTTATGTAACTTTTTAATCTTTAAAATAAATTGAAAAGAAATAATGAGCTGTGGTATAATTTCTCGATTTTTCTTTAAAATAATACAACGCGCCGCTGCGGATTTACACTATTCTGAAGAAGCCTCTATACAGCTAAACCGTGCCCTTAATTTTAGGGCGGCGCGCGGCGTTGTTTTTTTAATATTCTATCTCAAAATATTAAACAGTATCAAAAAAAAATTACGTCGAGGGTTATAGTTGATATATTTTTCTTCTAAACTAAGCTGCGAGCCGCTCTTATTTTACTCTACGCTGAAAGACAGTGTCCGTTGCTACACCATAGTATTAATTTCAGGTCGGCGCACGGCTTTGTTTTTTTTATGTAAATTTTTAATCTTCAAAATAAAATAAAAAGAAATAATGAGCTGTGGTATAATTTCTCGACTTTTATCTAAAATAAAGCCGCGCGCCGCTGTGGATCTACACTATTCTGAACAAGCCTATATACAGCTACACCATACCATTAATTTCAGGGCGGCGCGCAGCTTTGTATTTTTTTATATACCATCTCCAAACATTAAACAATATAAAAAAGATAGATTATGTAGAAGGGTATAATTGATAGACTTTTTCTCTAAACTAAGCTGCGCGCCGCTATGATTTCACTCTACTCTGAAAGACTGCGTACGTTGCGGCACGCCGCTGTGGATATACGCTATTCTGAACAAGCCTGTATACAGCTACGCCATGCTATTAATTTTAGAGAGGCGCGCGGCTTCGTATTTTTTTGTATACTATCTAGAAACATTAAACAGTATGAAAAAATATATATGTAGATGATTATAATTGGTAGACTTTGCTTCTAAACTAAGTTGTCTGAAAGACCGCGTACGTTGCTACACCATACTATTAATATCATGGCGGCGCGCGGTTTTTTTTATGTGAATTTTTATCCTATAAAATAAATGAAAAAGAAATATTGAGCTGTGTTATAATTGCTCGAATTTTTTTTAAATAATGCGGCACGCCGCTGTGGATATAAGCTATTCTGAACAAGCCTGTATACAGCTACACATGCCCTTAATTTCAGGGCGGTGCGCGGCTTTGTTTTTATACATGCTATTTCAAATCATTAAACAGTATCAAAAAAAATATTACGGAGAGGGTTATAATTGATAGACTTTGCTTCTAAACTAAGCTGCGCGCCGCTCCGATTTTACTCTACTCTGAAAGACCGTGTCCGTTGCTATACCATGGATTAATTTCAGGTCGGCGCGCGGCTTTGTTTTTTTTTAATGTAAATTTTTAATCTTCAAAATAAATTAAAAAGAAATAATGCGCTGTGGTATAATTTCTCGACTTTTCTTTAAAATAATGCGGCGCGCCGGTGTAGATTTACACTATTCCGAAATAGCCTGTATACAGCTACACCATGCCATTAATTTTAGGGCGGCGCGCGGCTTTGCATCTTTTGTATACTATCTAGAAACATTAAACAATATGAAAAAATATGTATTATGTACATGGGTATAATTGATAGACTTTTCGCCTAAACTGTGCTACGTGCCGCTCTGAGTTTACTCTATTCTGAAAGACCGTGTACGTAGCTGCACCAAGCTATTAATTTCGGTGCGGTGCGCGGCTAGTTTTTTTATATAAATTTTTAACCTTTAAAATAAATTAAAACGAATTAAGAAGTGGTGGTATGGTATTTCGACTTTTCTTTAAAATAAAATGGCACACCGCTGTGGATCTATACTATCTGAACAAGACTGTATACATCTACAACATACCATTAATTTCAGGGCGGCGCGCGGCTTTGTTTTTTTATATGCCATTTCAAAACATAAAACAATATAAAAAAATATTACGTAGAGGGTTATAATTGATGTACGTTGTACGTTGTACGTTGCTAAACTATACTATAAATTTCAGGGCGGCGCGCGGCTTTTTTTATATAAATCATTAACCTTTAACCCGGTCTGACCTGGGCGATTTGGGGGGTATCGCAGCCTGGGGGGGCGGAAAGTGCCCCCCTATATATTTTCTCTGCCACTATGGCTAGAGCGCTGAAACTTACCACACAGTATCTTTGGTTCAATCTTTACCTGGAAATGTAACAAAATCCAAGATGGCCGCCATGATGACGTCATCTTCTCGGAAGCCATTTTTCGGCCTTTTTGGGGTCGATTTTTCGAAATTTTCATTTTTCCGATTTTTCTCTCGAAAAAAATCAAATAAAATTTAGAATAACTAGTTATTCATAAATTAAATACTCTCAAGGCCTTTTTCAAGGAAAATGTGAAAAAATGGAGCGAAAAGATTGAAAAACACGACTTTCGCGGATACCACATGGCCGCCATTTTGAAATTACCCATGATCCTCTGCCCGGGGGTATACGAAAATAGGCTAAAAATGACCCCAATAAGATAAGCTTAAAAGTCACCAAGTTTCAGCCTCCTCAGTTTTGTCGTTTCGGAGCAGCAGAGAAAAGTTCAGTAGGGGGGCGGAGGCACTTTCCGCCCCCCCCGCCCAGGCCAAGTAGGGTTAACATAAAGTAACAGAAATAATGATCTGTGGTTTCATTTTTCGACTTTTATTTAAAATAAAGCGGCGCGCCGCTGTGGATCTACACTATTCTGAACAAGCATGTATACAGCTGCACCATACCATTAATCTCAGGGCGGCGCACAGCTTCGTTTTTTATATACCATCTCGAAACATTAAACATTACAAAAGAAGATAGATTATGTAGAGGGGTATAATTGCTGGACTTTTTCTCTAAACTAAGCTTCGCGCTGCTCTGATTTTATTCTACTCTGAAAGACCATGTACGTTGCTACACCATACTATTAATATCAAGGCGGCGCGTTTTTTAGTTTTTTTTTTATGTAAATTTTTATCCTTTAAAATAAATTAAAAATAAATACTGAGCTGAGGTATAATTTCCAGACTTTTTTAATAATGCGGCTCGCCACTGTGGATCTACACTATTCTGAACAAGCCTGTATACAGCTACACCATGCCATTAATTTTAGGGCGGCGCGCGGCTTTGTTCTTTTGTATACTATTTAGAAACACTAAACAATATGAAAAATATATATATTATGCAGATGGGTATAATTGATAGACTTTTCTTCTAAACTAAGCAGCGCGCCGCTCTGAGTTTACTCTATTCTGAAAGGCCATGTACTTAGTTACACCATACTATTAATTTCAGGGCGGCGCGTGGCTTGTCTTTTTTATATAAATTGTTACCCTTTAAAATAAATTAAAACGAAATAATGAGTGGTGATATGGTATTTCGACTTCTCTTTAAAATAAAACGGCGCGCCTCTGTAGATCTACACTATTCTAAACAAGCATATACACTGCTACACCATACCATTAATTTCAGGGCGGCGCGCGGCTTTTGTTTTTTTATATGCTATCTCAAAACATTGAACTCTATCAAAAAAATGTCACGTTGAGAGTTATAATTGATATACTTTTCTTCTAAACTAAGATGCGCGCCGCTCTGATTTTACTCTACTCTGAACGACCGTGTACGTTGCTACACCATACTATTAATATCAGGGTGGAGAGCTGTTTTTGTTAATGTAAATTTTTATCCTTTAAAATAAATTAAAAATAAATATTGAGCTGTGGTATAATTGCTCGAATTTTTTTTTTAATAATGCGGCACGCCGCTGTGGATATACGCTTTTCTGAACAAGCCTGTATACAGCTACACCATACCGTTAATTTCAGAGCGGCGCGCGGCTTTGTATTCTTTTGGTTTACAATCTAGAAGCATTAAACAGTATGAAAAAAATATATGTAGATGGGTATAATTGATAGACTATGCTTGTAAACTAAGCTTCCCGCCGCTCCGATTTTACTCTACTCTGGAAGACCGCGTACGTTACTACACCATACTATTAATATCATGGCGGCACGCGGTTTTTTTATGTAAATTTTTATCCTTTAAAATAAATTTTAAAAAAATATTGAGCTGTGGTATAATTTCTCGAATTATTTTTAAATAATGCGGCACGCCGCTGTGGATATACGCTATTCTGAACAATCCTCTATACAGCTACACCATGCCCTTAATCCCAGGGCGGCGCGCGGCTTTGTTTTTATACATGCTATCTCAAATCATTAAACAGTATCAAAAAAAATATTACGAAGAGGGTTATAATTGATAGACTTTGTTTCTAAACTAAGCTGCGCGCCGCTCCGATTTTACTCTACTCTGAAAGACCGTGTCCGTTGCTATACCATGGTATTAATTTCAGGGCGGCGCGCGGCTTTGTTTTTTTTCATGTAAATTTTTAATCTTCAAAATAAATTCAAAAGAAATAATGCGCTGTGGTATAATTTCTCGACTTTTCTTTAAAATAATGCGGCGCGCCAGTATAGATTTACACTATTCCGAAATAGCCTGTATACAGCTACACCATGCCATTAATTTTAGGGCGGCGCGCGGCTTTGTATTTTTTTGTATACTATCTAGAAACATTAAACAATATGAAAAAATATGTATAGACTTTTCGCCTAAACTGTGCTACGTGCCGCTCTGAATTTACTCTATTCTGAAAGACCGTGTACGTAGCTGCACCATGCTATTAATTTCGGGGCGGTGCGTGGCTAGCTTTTTTTATATAAATTTTTAACCTTTAAAATAAATTAAAACGAATTAAGAAGTGGTGGTTTGGTATTTCGACTTTTCTTTAAAATAAAATGGCACACCTCTGTGGATCTATACTATCCTGAACAAGAGTGTATACAGCTACACCATACCATTAATTTCAGGGCGGCGCGCGGCTTTGTTTTTTTTATATGCTAGTTCAAGACAGAAAACAATATAAAAAAAATATTACGTAGAGGGTTATAATTGATAGACTTCTTCGAAACTAAGCTCCGCGCCGCTCTGAGTTTACTCTATTCTGAAAGACCGTGTACGTTGCTAAACCATACTATTAATTTCAGGGCGGCGCGCGGCTTTAGTTTTTTTTATGTAAATTTTTAACCTTTAAAATAAAATAAAAGAAATAATGATCGGTGGTTTAATTTTTCGACTTTTATTTAAAATAAAGCGGCGCACCGCTGTGGATCTACACTATTCTCAACAAGCATGTATACAGCTACACCATACCATTAATCTCAGGGCGGCGCGCAGCTTCGTTTTTTTTATATACCATCTCGAAACATTAAACATTACAAAAGAAGATAGATTATGTAGAGGGGTATAATTGCTGGACTTTTTCTCTAAACTAAGCTTCGGGCTGCTCTGATTTTATTCTACCATGAAATACCGTGTACGTTGCTACACCATACTATTAATATCAGGGCGGCGCGTTTTTTAGTTTTTTTTATCCTTTAAAATAAATTAAAAATAAATATTGAGCTGTGGTATAATTTCTAGACTTTGTTTTAATAATGTGGCGCGTCGCTGTGGATCTACACTATTCTGAACAAGCCTGTATACAGCTACACCATGCCATTAATTTTAGGGCAGCGCGCGGCTTTTTTTGTATACTATTTAGAAACATTAAACAATATGAAAAATATATATATTATGTAGATGGGTATAATTGATAGACTTTTCTTCTAAACTAAGCTGCGCTCCGCTCTGAGTTTACTCTATTCTGAAAGACCATGTACTTAGTTACACTATACTATTAATTTCAGGGCGGCGCGCGGCTTGTCTTTTTCTTAATAAATTAAAAAGAAATATTGAACTGTGGTATAATTTCTCGACTTTTTTTTAAATAATGCTTCGCGCCGCTGTGGATCTACACTTTCTGAGCAAGCCTGTATACAGCTACATCATGTCATTATTTTTTGGGCGGCGTGCAGCATTGCTTTGTTTGTATACAATCTAGAATCATTAAGCAATATGAAAATAATATATATTATGTAGATGGGTATAATTGATAGACTTTTCGTCTAAACTAAGCTGCGCACCGCTCTGAGTTTACACTATTCTGAAAGACCGAGCACGTAGCTACACCATACTATTAATTTCAGGGCGGCCCGCAGTGTGTTTTTTGTTGATTTAAATTTTTAATCTTTAAAATAAATTAAAACGAAATAATGAGTGGTGGTATGGTATTTCGACTTTTCTTCAAAATAAAACGGCGCACCGCTGTGGATCTACACTATTCTAAACAAGCATGCATACAGCTACACCACACCAATTTCAGGGCGGAGTGCGGCTTTGTTTTTTATATGCTATCTCAAAACATTAAACCGTATCAAAAAAAATTACGTAGAGGGTTATAAATTGATAGACTTGCGCGCTGCTCTGATTTTACTCTACTCTGAAAGACCGTGTCCGTTGCTATACCATACTATTAATTTCAGGGAGGTGCGCGGCTTTGTTTTTTTATTTAAATTTTTAACCTTTAAAATAATTTAAAAAGAAATAATAAGCTGTGGTATAATTTCTCGACTTTTACTTAAAATAATACGGCGCGCTGCTGTGGATTTACACTATTCTGAAAAAGCCTGTATACAGCTACACGATGCCCTTAATTTTAGGGCGGCGCGCGTTTTTTTTTGTATACTATTCAGAAACATTAAACAATATGAAAAAGATATATATTATGTAGATGGGCATAATTGATATTACAAGCGTCTAGTCCGTCATTCATAATCCAGCCGTCGTCCATTAGAGAATATCCGCGTCCATAATCCAAAGACCTATTCCATTTTCCATATAACAGTATTTAGCACCAAATTCAAAAAGACAATCATAGTATACATAAACATAGGCTTGTTTCCTGCAAGAGAGAAGCGGTCAACAGTTTTCAATGATGCCGGCAAGACACCATGATGTTCCAAAAATATCAAATCCGTATCGCTGATCAGTATTCTTAATCCATAATATTCGTTATAGAGTCGTCATCTAAAAAAAAAAAAAAATGTATCTCAGTCACGCTTTGACTTTTCGTCTAAACTAAGCTGCGCGCCGCTCTGAATTTACTCTATTCTGAAAGACCGTGTACGCAGCTACACCATACTATTAATTTCAGGACGGTGCGCGGTTAGTTTTTTTTTATATAAATGTTTAACCTTCAAAATAAATTATAACGAATTAATGAGTGGTGGTATGGTATTTCGACTTTCTTTAAAATAAAACGGCGCGCTGCTCTGGATCTACACTATTCTAAACAAGCCTGAATACAGCTACACCATACCATTAATTTCAGGTATTTCAAAACATTAAACAATGTAAAACAAATGTAACGTAGATTATTATAATTGATAGATTTTTCTTCTAAACTAAGCTGCGCGCCGCTCTGATTTTACTCTACACTGGAAGGCCGTCTCCGTTGCTATCCCATATTATTTATCTCAGGGCGGCTTGCCACTTTCACTACACAAAGAGGCGGATTTCACGTACTGGGGAAATGTATTGCTTATCAATGGGAGAGGCCACTGTTTATACTTCTTTACATAGATGCCCTCTAGTGTGGATGTTTATAATTCATAGCATATGACCGGTACAGTGCAGCTTGGAGAGGCCAAGATGACAAATACACTTATGGGATATATATTATAGATATGGCATCCTATATTTCATATACCCAAAATAGTATGGTCACAGGTATGGACTATTTAGTATCAAATTATATTCTATACCGCAGGAAACGTAAAATAACCAATTATGGCAAGACTGCCTTAAATTTAATCAAATAATACTCATTGACTATATTCGAGAGGTATGACAAAGTATCTGTATATATGAATATTTATTTACATTTAACCTATCATTGAAATGCAATGTCGAAGTTCCATCAACCGGCTTCCTCCAAGAGGTACGTCTCATACTTATGATTTTAAACGTCATAAGAAGGTAATTCTTTTATATGGCAAATATTAAGATTTGGCATCATGAAATAGTAATTATGATACACTGCAAATATTAAGATTTCATTTAATATCATCCGGACTGTAAAGAAAACCAAATGTAGCATAATAAGTTATTTCACCGTCTGGTAAACATATGCATATTTCGATGACAACAAATATTCAGTTTATCCCTTTCACTGAAGGGTATGTCATTTCATTTTATATGGTCAGCGAATAACTGGCAAAACTGAACTTTTGCAACCAGTATGGTAAATACTGCAAATGTTAAGGAATGACTGCGCTGTAAATATATTGGAAATATTTCCATTTACCAAAGGTTTAATCTCCTTTAAATGTTGTCAATAGTAATATTTCATTTTGCAAATTAATGCAAATTTGAAAATGCGATATGATTTTATTGTGTGTAGGTAAATAATTTTCATTTTGATCATTCAACACGCTCTCGTGCATAATGTGTGTGTTTAATACGCGGCATAACACAAGTGCAAGGAAACTGTGTGGGGTTTCTTTGCTTATTTCATACAATACCAACTACAATGAATTGGTTAGAAAGCTCCACTTCTTGGCGATGTCCACTTCGTCGTTTCAGGAATCAGGAGTCACCCTGCAGCATAAGATGGAAACGAGGAATCCATGTAATATATAGGACATCGTAACTCTTCCCATTACAACGTATAAAATAAGCCACGTGATGCACTGGTTATACACGTAGAAATATTACACTATTCAATTTAATATAATTTACAGAAATATGAAACAGAAGTGAAACTTCATACTGTCCTGTATCAAATTAGTCACAAATGTGGCCTTAATTTACTATCCATATCCGAGTACCGCATACTCTGGGTGGCGAAGAAATTGAATACACATGTTTAACTTCTCCTTGCTGAGATTTACACATATTTCAATCTTTGTGCTCTTTTGGGACCCATATGATACATATAGGGGCACAATAGTTCCGTTCGATTATTTCTGAAGAAAACAAATCCAACAGCATGCCGTTTTCTCACTCCAACATGTCGAAACGCGAGTATTTTTTCTTGTGTGTACTTCTCCCACAAGCAAAGTTAGTGAACTGATTCTAGATGTACACTGTATGCATGGTTATAACACATGTAGCACTTTTGTCTTGGCTAAACAAGCACGTTGTGATTGGTTGACCTTTATGTTAGCCCGATAAACGTAATATGATTAGAATTCTGATTGACAGACAGGTCGGGCCTGCAGACAACCGGCGATTATTACAGGCATTAATCTCTAAAACAACCGTCTTCCAAACTAAAAGATAAACGGGAATATATAATTCGTCTATCGGATAAGCTAAGATGAAGGCCCGGATTATCGGCATGGTGAAATAAGTTATGCAAGTTTATCCATGGTGGCCAAAAGAAATTAAATCCGAATGGGCGAAGTCTCCAATTTCCAACAATGCCCATATATCTGTATCTTTATATCAGCCATGATCAAAAGAAACATATAGAATGCAGTAGCTCCTACAATAAACTGTCTAGACAGTGATATTCCTGAAATAACCCGATAAGAGAATTCGGGTGCATTGCATTTTAAACCAGAGACCGTACAATCACAGTCTCTGATACCAGGTATAAGTTTAACAAAATATGCACGATTTACCGTTCAAAGAATTGAGTTTAAAGCATATTTTGTCAACTTTTGAAAGCATGTCGTATATATCGTTAGTACACTCCACGTTGAAGAATGGAAAGGAAAGTTATTCTGGTGAAGCCGACAAAGGACCTGCACGCCCCACTGCGCCAGTAGTATACAAAGCGTAAATTTCGGAGGATTTGTGGAGGACGGAATGTGGAAAAAGAAATGTGGGTTGTAAATGCGGGTTGTTTGACGTCACACCAGCTTCAATATAACCCTCCGCCCTTATGGGGTAGTGTATACGTTTCTCCTCTGGGCGCCCGAAATTGTGCGCTTTACTTCCCGAGTGCGCATGTGCAGTCTACACGCCAAACTTCTCCTTTAGATGATACCCTTATAGTATGAAAAAATCTCCATACATTAGATCGAATCTATTTTTCTAATATCTGATGTTACTTTATTGGTAAATTTAGAATATTGAAAACCGTGTTTTCTAACCCCAATAGGGTTGACTGTGGCGATTGAATGCAAATGTGCATGGTGTATATTCACACGGTTCTAGCTAGCCTGTCGACCCGCCTCGGGCGAACTGGCCATCTGTTGCCCTCTGTCTATGTTCTATCAGGCAGTAATAGTCGCACAGTACACTATACATGATAATTATTAACAAAACAATGCAGAATATGAAATATGTCAATTTTTTACGTGTATGTCTCGGTAAATGGTTCTCAGTGGCAGTCTGTTTTGAGTATAGACCATAACGTTGTATTTCGCCGTTGTGTTTTATTGTCAAATTTCAATCGCCGTTTTGGAACACCGATTTTGTGTAAAATTGATGTCTAATCAAACGTTTTCTGGGAAATCAGGAATCTATCCTAGCTCAATTGAGAATATACAAAATATCTATATAATGGACCTGGCGCGGTTCAGTGAGACTTTGGCCATCATGAAGATCTCACAGTAAAACATATTCTTATCGACTGTAGATTTTAAGAGATTCTTTTTATCGAGCAGTTATTTCAGAAGATCTTTTTACTCGAGTGAGAGAAGACTGTATCTTAGTTTATTTGAGAGAAATCGGTTAGGTGCATAAGTTTTAACGTATGTGCATGTCTTTTGATGTGTTGTGTTGATTACTTCTGATTTGTTGGGTTGTTGACTTGCTTTTATTAGAATACATAGAATTTTGTTTGATCTTCGCTACATAGCAGAAATATTGCAGAACGCGACATTAAACCTAGTTAATTCTCTCTATCAGTCTCCATGAGGTGACCTTTGAAGTGCCAAAATGAAATGTCACCTACGAAAGAATGTTTTCAGTTAGCTGGAGGATGGCAAACTAAGAAGTCGAAATATCGAGTCAAAATGAGCCGTATACGCTTTTCAGAGCTTTTGAAGTATTATATGTCTTATGGTCTTAATTATTTCCACTCTCTGGGTCTTAGAGTGTTTGAATAACAGCATCTTGAAGTAGTGGATTTGTGCAAAATCGCCTATTTCGAACTGAAAACAGCACATTTTCTCTCCGTAAACACACGAAGCCAGTCTAGAACCAATAACTTTACCCCGAAATATTGATTGTGTCAGTAGTCAGTTGTTGCCCAAAATATTACGTATTACACATTATATTATCCCCTTCATCAAATCACACCCAACCTTGGCGAGCCGCGTTGGGGGTTACAATTCCTGTATGCTGTTGTCGGCGGTGTTCGCTCTTGTCCAATCAGAAGCCGCAGTATAAGAAACGTTGTGTGGCGTCAATCTTCGGCGATGTTCGCTCTTGTTCGTATTCAAAAGTCATCCAACTGTTCTGGTAATATCTGAGGCCATTTACTGTCCAAGTCACTCCAATCGTAGTCTTCTCTACGAGCGCTTCAATACGGCATCCGACAAGGTCCATTCAGAGCAAAGATGGTCCCTAGAGATCGATCAAAATGTTCCTCTTTTCTATTACTCCTATAGACTGCGCATGCACACAATGGCGTCACTTCCAATCCAAACCACATCAATCGTAGTCTACTCGCCGAGAGCTTCAAAATCAACCAACGACCCCGAGACCCCACCCATCGTATGCTACGGAACGAAAAATACCCACACACTATATATTGGTTCAGGTAAATTCCGTTTTCCGGCATTTTTTGCCTGTAAAGTCCTGCTTTTGCATCCATCCGCCAGTCACGTGGCCAGACCCTACATGATTCATTTGGCTTAGGTTTATCCCACCTAGACCCATTTCCCGGGCGGGGGGGAGGGATGATGCTCTCCCTGCTCTGATCTGAGAGCATTTTCGAGAATCCCGCAGTGCGTCAGATATTTGTATACATTTCAATTAAAATAAATATATTCCCCTAATGTGCACATCACCAGGGTGATATAAAGAACCTTATAGTCCTATATTGAACCCTTGGGTTCTTCCCGTTAAAAAAGGTTTCAATGACTTGTATTAAGGTTAATTAAATAGTAAAAAGGTTAAGAGTGACACCACCAATAAGGAGAATAAGGCGTTTTCATTCAAGACAAGAGAATTTGTCAATCTCAATAAAGGCAAGAAATATCCCGGACCTCTACGCTAGCCCATCCCCAGTGCGAGAATTATGCATTGATCAAGACTGACCGATTGAATAGAATTACCTGAAAACAAAAGAGGTAAATTTCCAGTAAACTTTGATACTTATATGTCCAATTTTGTCCTTTTCTGATTCCCCAAATCGAGCTTACGTGACTACAGTATCAGGTCCACTGTAAGAGTGTGGGTCCAGAGACGAGCTCGTCTTTTTGTCTCTGATTGGTCAGGTCTTTACAAGTGGCACCAGCCGGGTGATAACTCTCCATGGACCAGTTAACATTTGGAGACCCTACACTCACTAGCTTAACCTACTAGCAGTGGCTAAGCTATGTTGAAAACCCTGCATGAGATAACTCATCGAAAAAGGCAGAACAAGAAATACAGTTAAGGGAAGCTATCTCAAGCCGTGTGTATCATGTACACATCAGGCAAATTCCTGATTACAGGGAGACATTAAATAGAAAAGAACTTCTGACAAGAGAACTCCACAAAAATTTGGATAATGTGCGAAACTAGAGGGCATCATGTACACACAATCAGATTATAAGTGTGTGTGGCTGGTTTCACGCATCTTGGACATGTGTGCCTGCTTTCACTCACCAACCGGATGACTGAGAGATACTGTCCCCCAAGATGGAATCTAATAAAGGGGGTGGGGGATGGGGGTGCTTGTCAGACAGTCAGAATATAAGTGTGACTGGTTTCACGCATATTCAATACGTACATGTATGCCTGCTTTCACTCACCAACCTGATGACTGACATACTCTCACCTATTATAAAATGTAACTAGAACTCATGGACTTCGGAAGGCCACCCACAATTTTAGACTGGTACAGATATTATATTACTATGTAGGGATTCACGCACACACACACATACACGTACCGGATGGGAAAAGGCCCTTATCCCCTCCAAACGCACTCCATAATTGCACCTCCGAAACTCCCTTTTCTCTACTACTCCGAAATGAACTATAAATAGAACGGGGGTTTTCCCAAAAAATTCCCCAAAGCGCAAATATATTTCCACGAATGCTTCACACTCATACCATTGAAAATGCAATCAGAATGCAAGGATTAGAACATACGGATAAGAGCAGCCGAGAATACATCTAACGAGCAAGAACGAATAAGGCGTTACGCTATTAGGTGTTAAGTCGTAACGAAAGGCGTTAACGGGCGTTACCGCATTTCAATGAATTAGTGTCATTTCCATGGAATATCTAGGAAATCATCGCTTCAGGTCTAATTCACCAGGGCGGTGAAAAGTTGAGCTTGGCGTTGATAGGTGTTGCTACAAGATGACACCTCACACGACGCATTCGGACCACGGATGGTGAATTTATATCCCAAACACCTTCCTTCGCACCACCAATGACGTCCAGATGACCTGGACATCCCTCAAATCGTGGTCTACACCCGAGGGCTTCACTTTGACCCCTCACACGACTCATTCGGACTAAGAATGGTCTATCAATCGCTAAAACACACCCCACGCACCACCAGAATGACCACGTTACTTACTACATCCCAACTGCCCATGCAGAGATTGGCGCGACACTCAATAAAAAGACGCCAGTCTGACTCTACCCCATTAAAGCTTCACAAGGATACCCCAACCGGTCCATTTTGACCAAAGATGCGTCATTTGGCTGCCAAAACATGTCCTTTCCCACGTCCAAACTGACATCTTTACCACTGCCCAACTGGGCATGCGTTGCACGAAGCGACTTCCAAAGAAAAATCGTTCGTCGTCTACATGCAGAGAGCTAAAAGATGACACCCAACACGATTCATTCGGACCAGGGATGGTCCATCTCTACCCCAAACACCTTCCTTCACACCCTAAAATGTCCACTTTGGCTACTACTCCTAATGATGACGTCACCATTGACGTCACAAACCCGATCCTAAAGCTACATACACCCACTAAGCCAACCTGCCTCTCTCGGCAGACCACCACCACGCCCGGTGGTGGTGATGCCACCGCTCGGTGGTGGTAGTGTCACCGCCCGGTGGTGGTGGTGATGACGTGGACATCCTTCAAGTCTACACCACGAGTGCTACACTCTGACACCTCACGCGACGCATTCGGACCAAGGATGGTCCATCTCTACCCCAAAACACCTTCCTTCACCCCCCCCCCCACCAAAATGACCACCTTCTATACTACGGTCGGACTGCGCATGCGCAGAACGATGATCAGTCCAGTCGAATGCTCCTCTACGAGAGCTTCAAAATAAGATCTCATACGAGCCAATAGGACCCCTAGGGGTCCCCCTAGACCCCAAAACAACCACCCCAGCACCACTTGCGCAATGCGCATCCACAAAAATTCACCGCTTGGCTTCGAGACCCCTCCCATCGTGAAAAACAAGATGCCACACCCCATAGTAAAGTCTACAAGATAAAAAAATGACCCTCCTATCTCATACATGCATCCCCTGCATAGATTCACAGTCACTGGGTCAGGGGGAGACATGGATGTGACCCAGAGGTCACGTGACCGGATGTGACGTCATCCTTCAGAAAGAGTACATCGTATGGGCATATATCCAGACCTACCCGGTACCTGAAATTTTCGAAAAAATTCACCGCTTAGCTCCGAGACCCCACCCATCGTGTTCTACGTGGCGTGACGAGAAAAACAAGATGCCACAACCCATACCGCAAATGTCCAGGAGTCGGTTTTCCAGTGGGACCAACATTGTCCACTAAACCAGTATGGGCCTATATCCAGGCCTACCTGGTACCTGAACTTTTCGAAAAAATTCACCGCTTAGCTCCGAGACCCCACCTATCGTGTTCTACGTGGCGTGACGAGAAAAACAAGATGCCACAACCCATACCGCAAATGTCCAGGAGTCGGTTTCCCAGTGGGACCAACATTGTCCACTAAACCAGTATGGGCCTATATTCAGCCTACTCGGTACCTGAACTTTTCGAAAAAATTCACCGCTTAACTTCGAGACCCCTCCCATCGTGGAAAACAAGATGCCACACCCCATAGTAAAATCTACAAGATAAAAAAATAAAAATGACCACCCCTATTTCATACATGCATCCCCCGCATAGATTCACAGTCACTGGATCAGGGGGAGACCTGGATGTGACCCAGAGGTCACGTAACCGGATGTGACGTCATCCTTCAGAAATAATACCCCGTATGGGCCTATACCCAGACCTTTCCGGTACCTGAACTTTTCGAAAAGTTTCACCGCTTAACCTCGAGACCCCTCCCATCGTGTTATACGTGGTAAGATGAGAAAAACAAGATCCCACAACCCATAGTAAAATCCACAAAAAAATAAAATAAAATAAGTAAATAAAGATAGTGCCACGGCACTGTAGCTCATCTGGCTGTAACTGGCAAAAGTAGCTGTAAGATTTTTTTACTAAAGAACTGCAATAGATGAGTTTCTAACTTGTGTTGTCCCCCCTGAACACTAAATGATCCATGCAGTAATTTCATGAGATTTCATAACAAAGTTTCATGGGAAATTCAAGATGCGACCATATTGGATTTTCGATATGGTATCTTGCACAACCGGACCACAAGGTAAACCTGTGTACCCAATTTGACGAAGATCCATGCAGTAATTTCCTGAGAATTCACGATAACAAAATTTCATGAAAAAAATTCAAGATGGCCGCTTGGTGGCCATATTGGATTTTCGAATCGGACCAGAAAAGATATCTTGCACAACTAGACCCCAAGGGGAACCTGTGTATCAAATTTGACAAAGATCAAATCAGTAGTTCCTGAGAAATCGTGATAACAAAGTTTCATAGGGAAATCCAAGATGGCTGCCTGGTGGCCATATTGGATTTTCGAATCAGAGCAGAAAAGCTATCTTGCACAACTAGACCCCAAGCGGAACCTGTGTACCATATTTGAGAAAGATCCATGCAGTACTTCCTGAGAAATCGCGATAACAATGTTTCATGGGGAAATTCAAGATGGCCGCCTGTTGGTCATATTAGATTTTTGAATCAGACCACAAAAGATATCTTGCACAACTAGATCCAAAGGGGAACCTGTGTACCAAATTTGAGAAAGATTCATGCAATACTTCCTGAGAAATCATGATACCAATGTTTCATGGGGAAATCCAAGATGGCCGCCCGGTGGCCATATTGGATTTTTGAATCGAAGCAAAAAAGGTATCTTGTACAACTAGATCCCAAGGGGAACCTGTCTATCAAATTTGAGAAAGATTCATTAAGTAGTTCCTGAGAAATCGCGATAACAATGTTTCATGAGGAAATCCAAGATGGCCGCCTGGTGGCCATATAGGATTTTTTTAATCAGACCACAAAAGGTATCTTGCAAAACTAGACTCAAAGGGGAACCTGTGTACCAAATTTGAGAAAGATCAATGCAGTGATTCCTTAGAAATTGCGATAACAAAATTTCATGGGGAAATCCAAGATGGCCACCTAGTGGCCATATTGGATTTTCGTATCGGACCGGAAAGGTACCATGTACAAGTAGATCCCAAGGGGAACCTGTGTACCAAATTTGAGAACGATTCATCCAGTACTTCCTGAGATATCACGATGACGATGTTTCATCGGGAAATCCAAGATGGCCGCGCGGTGGCCATATTGTATTTTTGAATCGAAGCAAAAAGGTATCTTGTACAACTAGATCCCAAGGGGAACCTGTCTATCAAATTTGAGAAAGATCCATTCAGTAGTTCCTGAGAAATCGCGATAACAATGTTTCATGAGGAAATCCAATATGGCCGCCTGGTGGCCATATTGGATCTTTAAATCAGACCACAAAAGGTATCTTGCACAACTAGACTCAAAGGGGAACATGTGTACCAAATTTGAGGAAGATCAATGCAGTAGTTCCTGAGAAATCGCGATAACAAAGTTTCATGGGGAAATCCAAGATGGCCGCCTGGTGGCCATATTGGATATTCAAATTGAAGTAAAGTACACATGCTGTACAACTACACCCAAAGGAGAACCGGTGTACCAAATTTGAGAAAGATCCATGAAGTAGTTACCGAAAAATAATGACGGCAAGGTTTCACTGGCGCACGACGGACGACACGCGACGGACGAGGGACAATCAGGCCATGACATTAGACCATCGAGCCTTCGGGCCAGATGAGCTGAAAAAATGGAAGTCACTTGGTTGGCAAGGGACTACTTTCTGTGCGCGGAGACTTCTCTCCGGTCACATTACCGCCGACCGCATCACCGCGGAGGACCGCATCACCGCGGAGGAAAACATGTCCCCAGGGGTCACTTCCGGTCACGTGATCGTCGCGTGAGCTTTGCCGGAACTATAGCGGCCTTGACCTCTAGCGGCTTTGCCGCCCAGAGGGACTCACACTTTTGCGACAGAATTGCGGTTTTACTGCTACTACTACTACTACTACTATACCCGCTATTTTGAATTTACTCTTGACCACCTGCTTAGGGGTTATGAAAATTAATGAACCCAACATGATAAACTACTAAATCACAGAATGTCACTCTCGATTTCTTTTGTCATTCCGGTGATATGGTAGACCGTTTGGTAAGGGGTGGGAGAGTGGGGGGGGGGGGTTGTAATGCTTATCCCAGTGCCTGGTAGGTTTAATGTAGCTCATCCATTTTCCAAGATTTCTTTTGTGTTGTATCCCCCACATCTGTGTACCCTTGGGCGTTCGAGGAGAACTCTCCATTTTTAAAAAAATAATGGAGCCGAGCCGAGGCCCCGAAGGGACGGAGGCCCTAAGGAACGGAGAGTTACGAGTACATTCCGCTAGTTGAAATACACCCACTCACAAAGGCCATGGTTGTATCGCCTACACATTTATAAGGGGGTGATATATGCAACTATAAATTTTTTCATAGAATCACAAGTGATCTGATTACTAAATGGGCAATACAGTTGGTGGCCAGTATCATATACCAAAATGTTCCCCAAACCTTGCTGAAAGTGAAAATGAAACCTCTGTGAACAAACAATGTAAATTGAAGCATATAATTACAAAAACAATGGTTCTTGGGACTGCCAGCAGAAGTACATAAATATTAAACGCACAATATTGAAAAGCAGTTGAGAAAATTCTGTATAGTATGTTTTACAACAAAGACTATGTCAGATATGAAGAATGACTCGGAAAGTATTTTTAAATATTTTTTTTTACTCCTTCGGCAACTGTCTTAGTCTAGAAATTTTGTGTACCCGACATGTGGATCAAATCAGAGATATGTGTCAATTGACAATTAATTATGCAGCTTCTCTCAGAACCATGCACAATCACAACAGGCTGTGAATGAATGGACCACAATAGGCAGTTGGGGATTGGATAGAAAGAATACAGGGCATTTCCCTTACTGACTGCACAGATTGGTTTTGATGTATTAGCTTTTCATACTAACACAGGTTGATGACAGGAGTGTGACACACAGGTCTGTCTTGGATGGCTCTACACATCTATGGACTGTCCTTCATATTGATTGACACGAATTATCATTGCCTCGGACAATTATTTTGACACAGCAAATGATAAAAAATCTTTTAAAAATACTTTCCAATGGGATTTTCTTTTCTGACTTAGTCTTTGTTGTAGTAGTGATATCATAAAATTTTAGGACCATCTTTCAAGAGCGTGTGCTTATTATTTATTGACTTCTGCTGGCAGTGCCGAGACGCTTTGTTTCTGTAATTATATTCTCCAATTTACATTGTTTGTTCAAAGGGGTGTCATATTCACATTCAGCAAGGTTTGAGGAACATTTTGGTATATGCTATTGGCCACCAACTGTATTGCCTATTTAGTAATCAGCTCACCTGTGATTCTATGAAAAAAGGTATAGTTGCATATGTCACCCTAGCTAAGATTCATAGCGTCTCCCTTCACTCAACGCTATGCCGACGACAAATACATTTCCCTGTTGGTAACTCGAACATCTCCATGGCGCACTTATAATTACCTTTGCGCCCTATTGGATCTTCATTAACTTGAGAAAATGGGCCGCCATGAATAAAAATACAGAAATGGCAGACTAAATGGCCCTTCGTCGGTCATATATTAATTACAGACGTTAAAATTATCCCTATGGAGCCTCAAAATCACTTGAAATCGAGGGTCAAGAAGATGGACATTTCCGTCATAATAGACCCCGTGTATACAGGGGATGATGATCACAACATCGATTATGATATTTTTATTCATGGTGGCCCATTTTCTCGAGTTAATGAAGGTCCAATAGGGCGCACGCAAAGGTAATAATAAGTGCGCCATGGAGATGTTCGAGTTACCACCAGGGAAATGTATTTGGCGGATTCCACGTAAAACTGTACCACTAACTCCCATTTCTGTCCGTCCTTGATGGATTATGACATTAGAAACACCAATAACTTGGAAAACATCATAAACAAACAAAGTTCCCTGTACCTTATTATCTAAAATGTGTCAATGAATTGCATAAGATGAAAATAAACAAGTGCCTAGCAGAACATTTGTGTTACTAATGTCATTTGTCTGTCAAAATCTATTTCGTATATGTACAAGAAATGTCTTATAACAGAAGCACTTGAATATGCTCAGTGGAATTAGGCCAAGCATATTGATGTATCTGTATCATTGTCAGTGTATGTCATCGCCCATGCTGTAATATTGAGCCTTTTCAAAAATGTTCTAATGTGATTTCCGTCAAGGGAGTTGGACAGACATGACACTAGAAACGTTTTTCAAACGCTCATAGTATCGATGTATTGGTATTTTATACACTGGCAATGGTACATATATCTCAATAAGGTCAAGCTAGTACCACTGTAAATCTTTAATTGATTAATTTAATTGACATTTGTTTTGTCGTGAATATTGTAAAAAAAAAGTTGGACAGACATATGACATTAGAACAAATGACATTCTGTCTCTCTATTATACTGCAGATAAGAAATGTGCAGTGTAAAACTGTTTATATTCAGATATGCATACATTACACAACATTTGTGGGTTTAGCAAACACAGTACAAGACACAGAGTCAGTTTTTTAACATTTTTAATGTTACAAACATCATTTTTCCCGTGAGACGGACAATTTGACGGACAGTGGCACACTTTTTCGTGGAATCCGCCATTTGTCATCGGCATAGCGTTGAGGGAAGGGAGACGCTATGAATCTTAGCTAATGTCACCCCCTTAACCTTTTCCATCCCCCCCCCCCCTCCCTTTCTGCGTTATCTTCGGAACGACAAACAATGGAGAGCTGAAACCCCGTGACTTTATAGTTTATGATATTGGGGTCATTTTGAGCCTATTTGCATACCCCCCCCCCCCCCCCACAACAGAGGATCATGGGTAAATTCAAGATGGCGGCCACGTCCCCACGTGAAAAGTGATGTTTTCGTCATATTTCTTCAAAATTTAGGCTCCCCCAGGGCTGGACAGGCCCAAACAAGCCCAGGCCAGATAGGTTTAACTCCCAACACAAAACATGTGCTGTAAGGCGTGATGTTGTCGTGTCGATGATGTCACGATGATATATCATTTAAGACGAAGTGAAGTTAACATTGTAAATGACGAACTCTTTATTACGCTCGCTGAATCTGCTTCATACCCTTGGTCTTACACACAAGTAGCACTGTTTTGTCAGAGATTTTTTTGAAAATTTAAAATTAATTGTTTTTTAAATTTTAAAATTTTAATTTTTTTAAATTTTAAAGGAATAGAAAACCCTAAGGCGATGCATACTAATATCGAAAGAACTATATCATTAGTATTCGAAAAACAAAACAAATCAGCTTTTCTAGTAATTCCGAATGAATGAGAACATTTTGAACATCAGAGCTATTGCCCAGATCAAGAATCCGTGAGTAGTAGTGTTAACGGGAATCGAGTCACATTTCACCCGCATGTAATGACGTCACAGGGGAGGATTTGAGGAGGAATTTGATCACGTGACGATCATGTGATCAAGGCATGTACTGACCTATCTAGGCTATAGTTCCGGTAACCTTTGACCTCGAATTCTTCCGCGGTGATGCGGTCTGGTGGTGATGCGGTCTGCCTCCGCGGACAGAAAGTAGTCCCATGGGTTGACTTCCAATGTTAATGTATAGGGGAATACCTAAATAGACGTTTTGTGACCTAGAGGGGTCCCTATTGGACCGATGGGGTCGAGTGAGGTATCAAAGTGAAGCCTATGTGAGGGGGCAACCGATGGGCTGGGTGTGGGATTGAAATATCGGCATTCTACGCATGCGCGGTGGCCAAAGTGTATGAAAATAGACGTTTTGGAGCTAGGGGCGCCACTATTGGTCCAATGGGGTCATATGAGGTATCAATGTGAAGCATTCGTGAAGGGGCATCTGACTGGACTAGGGGCTCGGGCGTTGTCGCCATTCTGCGCATGCGCGGTGGCCAAAGGGTATGGAAATAGACGTTTTGGGATCTAGGGGAGCCCCTAATGGGCCGATGGAGTTGTATGAGGTATCAATGTGAAGCCTATGTGAAGGGGCATCCAGCCATGGGCGGGTGCATGTAAAATTTTTCCTGAAAAAAAACCCGGAACACGGACTTTATCGAAAAATCCGGGAAAATGCCTATATGGGGTATGGGGGGTATATAGGTCGCCGGGCTTAACGGGGCTTGCCTATCAATAGAGTTATCTCCCCCTAGTTCCAGGGTGGGTGTATGTAAAATTTTGCCTGAAAAAATACGGAACACGGACTTTATCCTAAATTACGGGAAAATGCCTATATGGGGTATGGGGGGTATAGGACCATCCTGGGAAACCTACTTCTCGACATTTGCGGTATAGGTTGTGGGGTCTCGTTTTCTTAGTCTCGTCAAGACAAACATGATAGGAAGTGTCGCGGAGCGAATCGTTGAAATTTTTGGAAAAAGTTCAGGGAGACCCATATAATCCCATACTAGGGGTATAGGACCAATGTTTGCCCCACTGGGAAACCTACTTCTAGACATTTGCGGTATGGTTGTTTGGATTTGTTTTCTTAGTCTCGTCAAGACAAACATGATAGGAAGTGTCCCGACACGAAACGGTGAAATGTTTGAAAAAAGTTCAGGGAGACCCATATAGACCCATATACGGGTTATGGGGGTATAGGTCCAATGTTTGTCCCACTGGGAAACCTACTTCTATACATTTGCGGTATGGTTGTTTGGATTTGTTTTCTTAGTCTCGTCAAGACAAACATGATAGGAAGTGTTCCGGCACGAAACGGTGAAATTTTTGAAAAAAGTTCGAGGTCTGTCTGTAGCCCCATATAGACCCATATACTGGGGTATAAGCCCAATGTATCTATAAATCCATACTGGGTGGACGTGTTGGAGTCTAGGTGAGTCTGGTCCAATGGTGTCGTATGAGGTCTTATTTTGAAGCTCTCATGCAGGATCACTTGACTACACTAATGGTTCGTACGTGGTCAATATTCTGCGCATGCGCAGCCTGACCGTAGTATAGAAAGCAGGCATTTTTGGGTGTGTGTGTGTGTGTGTGTGTGTGTGTGTTTGGGTTAGAGATGGGCTATTCACGGTTCGAATGGGTCGTGTGAGGTATCATTGTGAAGCCTATGTGAGGGGGCATCTGATGGACTGGGTATGGGGTTGAAATATCGTCATTCTACGCATGCGCGGAAGACCAAGGCTATGGAAATAGCCGTGTTGGGGTCTAGGGCAGCCACTAATGGACCGATGGGGTCGAGTGAGGTATCCATGTGAATCATAGGTGGGGGGAGCATCCACCTGAACTAACATTCACGTGGTTTGGTGGGTCTGCGCAAGTGTGTGACGTCACTTCCGGTTTTTCAGAATGCTCAAACACTACCTCCAACTTTCCCGGCCCGCACCCTGGCCCGGCCCGGCCCCACCGCAGCGCGCGGGGGTTCTCCGGCCGCACGCGCGCGCGCGCGGGTTATCCGGCAGTGCGCGGATGTATGTCGGGTCAAAAGGTGAAAGGTCACATCCAGGTCAAACCGTCCAAGGTCTCCCTTTCGGCAAGGTTCGGAGGGGACAATGTTGCGGCATCGATAGTCAGAGCTTGAACCCCAAAAGGGGATTGTAAATTAACCTGGGAAGGATGGGCAGGTCCATTTGGACCAATCAGCGGTCGAGAAAAAAGAGCCAATGAGCGATCGAGAAAAGAACCAATGGACGGGTACTAGGATTTCGTTCACGTCTGCGCCTCCATCCGGGTACTGAGATGCTTTCGCCTACATCCGGGTTCTTCTCAACATCCGGGTTCTTGTACACCCGGTAATGTTTTCTGGACATGGATGGGTTACCTTTGGCTCCATTCTAGGCCACTAATTGGCTAATACGGTGTTCATAGCCAGTTTCATGCATTATGCTCATATAGAAAACACACAAGACAGGGTTTTTTGGTGAGATCTCATTTTTTTATTCAGTGAACAACAACAACGTGAGAACAACCACGTGAAAACTGAAGCCCAGAACAAGGGGCTTGTACATTGAAAGAACTGAAGCCCAGAACAAGGGGCTTGTACATTGTAAGAACTGAAGCCCAGAACAGGGGGGCTTGTAAACTTAAGCCCAGAATAGGGGGCTTGAACATTGAAAGAACTTAAGCCCAGAACGGGGCTTGTACATTGAAATGATGGGCGGCTCAGTCATAGACGAGTACATCGCGGTCCTCGGCCTTGGGGTACTCGTCAAACATCTGTACGATGGTAGATAAGGGTCTTCCCCGGCATCGATGGTACAGGTAAAACAAGCAATATTGTCCGCACACGCTACTGGTCAGGCTTTGCAACGTTTGACTGTTCCAACACCACGTCTCTGTGCCTTGATCCATGAAGTCTGTTAAATCGGGATGGAGGGGTGGCAGGCCGTACGGGTCAAAGATTCGCCCTGCTGTTCTGTCAAGTACACGGCCACCCAATGTTCACCGGGCCGATCCATCGGGTCCGTGTTGAGAACGTAAGCAGCAGGATACATACGGTCTAATGGGAACACATCTCGGGCGAACACCCCTTGAAAGACCATACGTGTCTCTGGGTCATTCTCCAGCACGGTGGTTATCTGGTCTGTATCCATGTTAGGTGGAGAAGTCACACAGGACGTTGCGCGCCTTGTCCACTTGAATGATGTTGTCAAACTCGGCGTAGCAGATCACATTGACGGTGGTCCCGAGGGCTCGTGCAAAGTGGATTTCCAACCGTAAATTGCCTTGCTTGGCCAGGGCCAGCTGATGGTCGTTCTCTAAGGTGGGGGTCAGATCGAAACAGAACAACGTGTATCCGTTCCCGTAGTCCTCCCGACTGATCAAATTCCCTTCGTCCTGGTTGATTTGACCGGTGGCTGTAAACAGGCTCTGATAGGCTCGAATGAAATTCCTGCGCCCAAAGTTCGGTGTTAAGGCCGTGGCTGGGATCTGTTGTCCATCCACATGCAGGGCCACAAAATTGATGCCGAAATGTTTAAAGTCAAACGGATTCTCTGGGTAGGCTCCGCTGAAACTGGTATTTTCCACACAGGCCAGGATCAATCGCTTCGGTAGTTCCCCCAGGAACAGGTTTTCTTTGTTGGCGCCCATGTTTCCAGCAGGCACAGAGAACACTTTGGTTTGTACACGTCGGATAGGGTACTGGGCTGGTTTTGTTTCCAAGGCTTCCATGTGTCCCAATTGAACGGCTGGATTCGGTTTCACTTTTCGGACATACAGGACTGCGTCTTGGATGACAATCTTATAGTCAGCTGCATGCCCCTCTACGTCAGTGGCCATCATGGCGAAGGTCGGAGGCGCCCGTATCAGTCGGATTTTGATGGGGATCTTGCTCAAGAGGTACCGGTCTTGCATGAACATGTCTGCGTGCAGTCGACCCATGAGATCCACCGAGGCACTGTTCGCAGTGAAAGCCTTCCGTTTGTTATATCCCACATTGTCCACCGTGTCCATGTGCTCGCGTGTGTCCTGGTAGAATAAAGCGGCTGTTATCCTTGTTCGGCACTGGTCTGTGTGGGCGGCACGGTCCATAAATCAAATTCACTGTTGGTGGAGTGGCAGGACTCGGCGTGGATCAAGGACATGTTTTAAGAAAAGATATCCTGGGTCTTCGATGTGCGTCGTCGCTGGGTCGGTCGTCGACTGGTGCGTGGTCTCGGTGGGGCAGCTCTTTCATTCCCTACGCTGCGTTGTGCTTTGGCCACCAAGACGCCTCCCGCTTCTTTGGCCCGCCGTTTCAAGGCTTCTTTGGGTGCCGTACCCCCCAAGACATCACCGGCCACTTGCAGTCCACTGCGTACCGCTTGTTTGCCGATTGCTTTCACCCCACGCGTCACCAAGGGCAGGAACGTTTTGACGATGCTGCCGAGTATGTTCCCCAGTCCATGTCTTCGTTGCATGCGTGCACCGCTAAAGACCGGAAAGCCACCCCCGGTCTGTTGGGCATAATAGTCCATATAGCTGCGTGCATCGCTCTCGTAAGGTACTTTCATTATGCAAAGTGGGGAGCACGTGCTTGTCGAAAATGTCAGCACCACTTTTCCTCGTTCGAATGCCACCGGTCGTCCCGTGTCATCTCTTACAGACTAGTCTTTTGCGTTAAATGCCGTCATTTACATCTGACGACGATACAGCTCACCAATCTCCAATGTACGAGTTGTCACAGCGAAACAGCTCACCAATTACAGTATACGAGTTGTCAGAGCATTTCCATCATAGCTCTCTAGATTTGTATCTAATACCGCTTATGCTGGTGCTAGGGGCCGTGTGGTCATATCATCCAAGTTGCCACATGAACAGGTACAATAAAAGCGTACCTGAGATACAACACATATCACGAATCGTTAGATTCTTGGTATGTGCTTTAGAATAGGTTAACCAGAAGACTATTCTGTGAAGTCATGTTACCCAGTCAGTATGTCGGCACCTCTTCCCACTTCCCTTATATGTGTTGTAATCCACCGTGATCGTGTTGATGTCGGTTTGTCGTACGGGCAGGTAGAGCATGTGGGTGAAACTGTGGGTGACTTGATCTCCATACGTCTTTTTAATGGGGACCACCCGTAACAGAGGTGTGTTGATATCGCCCACGATGTGGTTGTCGACTACGTCCGAGTAGACGTAGAGTCCGTACATACCCGACTTCATATCCATCGGGATCTCGCCTTGGTGGGCGGTGGGACCAGCGAACGTCTTTAGATCGAAACCCAACATTTGCTGTAGGATAGGACTCAGTACGACACTCGCCTTGGCGGTGACGATAAGCTGTGCTTTGTCGTTGTGTGCGTTGTAATCGAAGTCCACGTGATTCTTGAAGGGAAAGGATTTGATGGGTTTTCCACTATTCGTGGCCTCCCGTAGAGCCTTATAATGCAACAGTCTTGACAGCCCACCCATGAACTCCTTGCGGGTATCGTATTGGCCTTCGGGGAGGGTGAGTCGGGTTGTTTTTGCCTTCGTAGGTCACCTCGTACCACACTTCATTGGCTCGCACGTTGTACCACGAATAAGGGTATTGGATATCCACGAGGCCACATTCCCATCGTCCAGGTAAATGCAACGGTTGCGGTAACTGGGTGACGTACTTGGCCACGGTGTTGTCAGGAAACACATCCAGCGAACTGTTACTGGGAAGGGTGAGGTAAAACATGGCGACTGAGCTGTCCTGCTGCTGCTGTTGGTTTTAATAGGTGTTCCAGGCCTTGGGCGGTTGTGTCCGGCGTCGTGTTCGTCGCGGTGACTTGCTACGTGTCACGGCTCTGGAGATGTGGGGTGTCTTGATCAAGGGTGGTTTTTTAAAGGTCTGAAAGAAGGTGCCCGTTGTGGTGGTGGGGCTTTGGGGGGTGACTCCGGTTCCCATTCGGCTTCCCAAGAAGGTAGTGGGCCACTCGGCGATTGCTGGGTTCGCTGCATAAAAGCCCAGCGGTGGGGGTTCCCCACCAATTCCTGTGGTACATGCATGTCTTTCAAGCCTTGAGCGAAGACCTCCCATCCTCGAGGATCCGTGTGCGATCTGCGTTGACGCATCAGGTCATTCACTAAATCCGTCATGTGGGTACCGGGGACCACCTGATTCTGTACCAGGAGTTCGCCTTTATCATTCCAAGTCATGTTAGGATTCTGTTTCATCCGTTGTAATACCAGGCCAGCTTGTTTCTTGAACGAGGCAGGTACACTCTTCAGCACTTCGTCTTCCACCCACTGTGGGGCTGTGGGTGCTACCCCTGGTAATGGCGGCTGTTGGAGCGGTGCTGAGGTCGGCGGTGTGTCACGTGGTGGTGGTGGTGGTGGTGGGGTAGAGAGGGTTTTGTATTGGTCCATGAACGGCATGTACCGTTGAAGCGTCTCATTGTACCGTTGTACTTTCTCACTGTCGCTTAACCCAGGTCTCTGTAAGATCTGTTGCATCTCTCCACCGAGGGTGTTTATAGTCTTCACCGTAGGTGGGACAGGGTAGGGCGATTGGAGGAATCGTGGTTCGACGAGGACCATTTTTTTCGTGTGGTTCATTGTCGGCCGAAGAGTCCACCCAATACTGGACCCAACACGGAAGCGGCCAACGGTGCTAAGATAGCCCCGAGAAAGCCGCCTTTCTGTAACACCTTTTTCCTTTGTGTTTGAGGGACCCGCTTCTGGACTAGGGCTCGGAGACCTGTCTTATGCTTGGCCAACTTGGTCTTCTGAGCCGGAGTCAGTGGTACGTTGCCTTTTAACAGGTTGTACCCGATCTCGCACTGACAGCGTACAAGGTCAGGGTCCGCACCGCGTACAATGGTTCGGACCAACTCGGGTGGGGCCGTCTTCAATACACGGAGCGTCGGAGCGTCCTTCCGTACTCACGCAGACATCATGTACAACTAATGCCAGAACCCACAACTCTGCCCTTTTTATCCACCTCAGAGAACAGAGACAAAGTCAACCATGCTGTGGTATTCATTCTTTGTATTATCCCCATCATCAAACACACACACCCCAGCTGTTTACATTATTTTTGCATGTACACGTGGTCGGTCTCTCCGGGAAAGATGCCGGTCCGTAGTCGAAGGTGCTCGGGGGTGGCTTGCTTGAGGTCGAAGAGCATATACCCGTGCTGAGGGGTTGTCGCATCTTTAAAGGCTTCCAACGCAAACGGTGTGCGGCCGGGATACATCTGTCTCGCCAGTTCAGTGGTATCTCTCGGGTTTTTGAAGACCACCAGGTAGTGGGCATTTAAGCTGATATTCCGATGATCTTTGTTTTTACTGAACAGATTCTGCACAATGTAGATGATGCTGAGCCGTCGATGGTGGCTGCCTTTGGTAAAGAGTTGGGTGACCCGCGCATCCGTCTCCGCCATGAGATCATCCAGAACCACCAAGGTGTCGGGTTCCAAATCGGCCAGGTTGGGTAGGCCTTCCACGAACGTGATGTGGGGCATTGCTGCATACGCTACCTGCCATTCTCCGTAACACCACACGACTCGGGCAATAGGTGGGGTGATCATGCTGTCGGCGTGTTGAAGGAGCTTCCTGACGAAGTGCGTTTTGCCGGAACCCGTCGGTCCTGCGATGACGCAAGTGAAGGGATGCTGCCACCGAGGGTCCATGGTTCAAGCTGTATGCGATGTCGTGGTAACCCGCTCTTGTAAATTTCGTACGAGTGAACTGGAGTGGTGGGTACAACGTCGGTCGTCGTTGTCTGTTCACTGCGAGGGATGATGGGGGTGGGTACAACGTCGGTCGTCGTTGTCTGTTCACTGTGAGGGATGAAATCCGGTGGGTCTTCAGACGTAGTGGGTGTACTTGGTGTAGGTGTAGAGCTTGGTGTGGAGCTCGACGTGGCTTGTACACGGGATGTGGTGATGACTGGGCTCGATACGGGGTTGACTGGTGCTCTCTGTAGACCGGTTTCACTGATGGCTGGTGTTCTCAGTTGGTTAAGTAACGTGCTGACATAGGCTACGTCGTAAAACACACCTCCGTACAACACACTCAGCAGGGTTAGCACTATCACCACAAAGCCCACTTGTGCTTTGCGCGTTTTGGGAGACGCTGTGTTCAGAGGCAGCTGCTGTTGGTCCATAGCACTGTGGTCGGACGTGGAATGAAGGAGGACGGCAGTGGTGTCTGGCTTTATAGTCGTTTCACCTGGTTGGCCGCGACCCAGGAATTGAAGGAACTGGACCAGCCTTGCCATTTCACGAAATGAAACAGTTTGCCACGTCGACGTTCCGTTTTCAAAATCTGCTCCACCGTGTAGTAGTCTTGCTGTGTTTTTACGACAGGCTGTAATTCCGTCTCGTAAAACGTCCCTAGCAACGGTTCCCCTTGAAGATCTTCCAGTTCATAGACTCGCTGCTGTCGGGGTAGGCGCCGTTTAATCAGGAAGTGCTCATCGCTCCAGTTGGGCAAGTAACTTTTCTCAGATTGACCTTTGACTTTACTGATACGTACAGGGTCCCCGACCTTGTACACCGCCATCGGCGTTCGCTGCGATGGCCTGGGGTACAGGACACGCCGGACTTGGGCTTCATTGCGTTGGGTCACGGTAATGGGAGCTCTCTCTATACTCCGATGATAGGCTCGATTGTAACCACTCACAAGTTTCGGGAGAACATCGATGTACCGCCTTGTATTCTTATAGGTGAAATATTTATACATACGGCCTTTGAATGTCCTGTTGAACCTTTCCACCACGGAAGCCTTGGTCTCGTTGTACGTATGGAAGAAAAACACCTTCTGGGCTTTCAGAAACTGTTGGAACGGTCTGTTGAGGAATTCCGTGCCTTCGTCGGTTTGCAAATACAAAGGTTTGCGCCCGGTCTTGAAGATGTCTTTGAACGCCGCTATGAGATTCGCGCCCGTTTTCGTCCGGATGGGTACCACCCACGCATACTTCGATAGGATATCGATGCACGTCAAGATATACCGATTCCCATCGTTGTGTTTGGCAACGGCGCTCATATCGACCAAATCCGCTTGCCACTGGGCATCTATTCCTCCCACGATGACCCGGTTCCGTAGAAAATGGCGACGGACAGATCGATGTAAGGTATAGGTGTCTTGTTTTCTTAACCAATCTCGGACTTGGGCACGTTGTATCCCCTTGGGGTTTGGCCGCTCGATAGAGAGCCGACAATGCACTATAGGCCGCCGAACTGTCGGGACTGTAGTATAAGTTATCCAACACCTTCTCCCAGCGTTTCATGGTGAAAATGATGATGGACCCTGGCTCTATCGTTTATTTATAACGGGTATATTTGGGCCGGAGTTTCTTTCTCATTTTCTTCGTTGGCTTCCACAGTGTCCATGGTAAATGACCAGTCCAACTCGTCTGATGACCGCTTGATAAGCAGTTGATCCACATCTACTACGGCATCTTCCTATGCAGACCATAGATCAGGGTAAAGGGTAAAATGCACTGTACCTCCATCTAGCCGAGCCAATTGAGCAAAGAAAGGGCCGCGTCGGATGTACACATCGTGACACTAGTGGATGAGGTCGCCGTCCAGTTCACCAGACAACACGCGTTTGTGTAGGGTCCGCATCACAGATGTCTCCCACCTCCTCCATGATATCGACCTTATCCGCATACACGTGCAGGAAAACCTCGGGGGTCAAGCTGAGATACGCCCGTACTGCCTCCGCCATGGTCAGTACGTGAATGGTACCAGATCTGACTGTCTCTCGTATTTATAGGGAGAACCCCGTGAGATCAAAGGATCGGGTGGTCAAAGTCTAGCCGGGTAATCAATGGCATCGTCGTCTGGTTCATGGCTAGACATTTGTTCATTGGGTTCTGCCGCCGCTTCTCTCAGGGCACGAGCCCACTCCAACTCGTCTGATGACCGCTCGTCCGGTGTAAACAGCTGGTCCACGATAGGCACCACTTTCTCGAAGGCTGTCCACAGATCGGGGTCTAGGGTGAAGCCTCGCGGTCTACCACGAGGGTGACTTTATCTTCATAGACGTGTAACCCCACCCGGGGTGTAAGGGGAAGGATGGCTCGTAGAACTGGTGACATGCTTGATCCAATGACGATCGTTGAATGACACACACACTGTCTGACCCTCGTATTTATAGTCAGGTCCCACTGTCAATGCCACAGCGCCAGGGTCAATGGGGCACAGACTATTGTGAGGCCAACCAGCCGTCGCTGGTTCCGGCGTGAGCGCTCGTGGTCCATAGCCCGAGCATCAAGGATGGCTGTCATAGTCCAGTAGTGGTGAGTGATGGCACACCTCTCCATCGAGTGCACTCTGTCGAGGACCGCTTCTGTGAACTCGTTCAGGATCTGCCGTCGCCCCTCGTTGTCGTCGCCATCTGCAAACATGGACCGGACCACTGCTCGGTAACCCGTGAGTGAATTAACCACGGTGGCATGCTGTAAACTGCGAGTCGCATAGGGCTGGATCTCCGTCATGGCTCTGCAACCGTAGAAATGAAGGTGTAGGATCCAGATGGACGTGTTTTATAGACCAGGTCACACATGCGCGCCTATCACCAGCTAGCGTGCTATAAAAGCGAAGCGGCCTTGCCGTTTCATCAGACACTCTGTCAACCACCAAGATGTTTACTTGCACAACTTGCCAGAAGCACTTTACTCGTCTAGATAATTTACGACGCCACGAGGCCTCCACCCACAACGATGCACGGTATACTTGTATAACCTGCGCACGGTCATTTAATCGGGAGGATCATTTACTGCGCCACGAACGCTCATTCCACGAGGGAGCGACGGAACAATGTAAGGATTGTGGTCAACGACGCAGTCAGTTAAGACGGCATCAGCGTTTGATTCATGTCCCGTCTCTACGGTATGAGCGACAACTTCCCACTAAAGAGACACCCAGGAGGGTCGGACCCAGTGAAGATAAGCCCGGGGAGACGAACGCCACTGGTGATGCGATGACGGAGAGCCCGCCTATACCCACAGTTCAGAAGAGCCTGGATTTCCAGCCGGACCCCACCGTTACGGTTTCGAGTCATACGCCTGACAACATCGAACATTTTCTGGGCGAGCCCATAAATGTTCCCAGCGATCTCTTACCAGAAGATCATCCAGTGAGTCACATCGATCGGAGCCATTGGTCCATGACACGGCACTGTTTCCACCGTCATCGCCCTATTCAAGATATCTACAATTTCCCACTGACCAACCTCACCAGTCTACGCAGCTACATGGAAACCATCTTCAATGACCAAACTACGGCCTTCAAATTGAATCTGGCGTTTGGTTATGTGCTGCAGCATAAGGAGACAGGCCAAGTCCGGTACTTTTACTCGAGCAGTAACATCTATGTGTTTGACCAGCCGTTTACCATCATTCACCGGAGGTCACTAGAGATGATGCTGGACCAAGTAGAACAATTGGATGTCTTGGGATGGGCCCAGCAACAACGACCCAACACCAAGCGGACATTGAAGAGGGTGACCAATGTTACGTTTTTCCTTACCAAGTTGATCCACCACCGCCATCGGATGAATGCGTCACTCGTGCACTGATGAATACCATAACATGCCGTACATACTCTCTATGTCTACATGCTGATCGTTGACTTGAGCTCAGTAAACACTTGTACCTAATGTGACGGTGCGTTAAATAATAAAACATGGTGTTTGATATTTCAATCTGTTTTGCTGTGAACATACTAAACATACCCAGGGCGGCTCCCCCAGCCTGGGTATGATGTAATATTGGGGATAATAAACTGTATGAACATTGCTGAACTTGTTGTTATTCACGACAACCGCTAGTGACGATATTTCAACCCCGCACTCACCCCATCAGATGCCCCCTCACCTAGGCTTCACATGGATACCTCACTCGATCCCATCGGCACACGAGTGGCTCCCCTAGATCCCAACACGTCTATTTCCATACACTTTGTCTAGTGCGCATGCGCAGAATGACGATATTCCTACCCCACATCCATCCCATCCCCCTCACATAGGCTTCATAATGATACCTCATACAACTCCATCGGCCCATTAGGGGCTCCCCTAGATCCCAAAACGTCTATTTCCATACCCTTTTCCCATAATTCCCTGTCTGCGCATGCGTAGAATGGTGACAACGCTCGAGCCACTAGTCCAGTCAGATGCCCCTTCACATAGGCTTCACATTGATACCTCATACAACTCCATCGGCCCATTATGGGCTCCCCATGATCTCAACACGTCTATTTCCATACCCTTTGTCCACCGCGCATGCGCAGAATGGTGACAACGCCCGAGCCCCTAGTCCAGTCAGATGCCCCTTCACGAATGCTTCACATTGATACCTCATATGACCCCACTGGACCATTAGTGGCTCCCCTAGCTCCAAAACGTCTATTTTCATACCCTTTGGCCACCGCGCATGCGCAGAATGCCGATATTTCAACCCCACACCCAGCCCATCAGATGCCCCTTCACGAATGCTTCACTTTGATACCTCACTCGACCCCATCGGTCCACTAGGGGCTCCCCTAGGTCACAAAACGTCTATTTAGGTATTCCCTGTATACATTAACATTGGAAGTCAACCCATGGGACTACTTTCTGTCCGCGGAGGCAGACCGCATCACCACCAGACCGCATCACCGCGGAAGAATTCGAGGTCAAAGATTGCCGGAACTATAGCCTAGATAGGTCAGTACATGCCTTGATCACATGATCGTCACGTGATCAAGTTCCTCCTCAAATCCTCCCCTGTGACGTCATTACATCCGGGTGAAATGTGACTCGATTCCCGCTAACACTACTACTTCCGTGGAGATCGCCATTATAACAAGCCTGAGAGCCGTTAGCCAATGAAAATCCTTGAAATATCACCTGGAATTATTCTTGTGAGGTAGTTGTGCTCCAGGCAGTGTAGCTAATAACATGGAGACCAATTGTAAATTATTGTGTCGATGGCTTTTGACAGATCTGTCGACCTTTCTTTACGCTCCGAGACGATTATGAGGATCGTGATATATGAATGTCGAATTGATATACAGGTTGACATGTGGCATTTTGCATATGATTTCACGAGCTCTCTTTCTGAGGCAGGAATATCAGGCCACACCATCCGATAGCAGTAGAAGAAACGCTGCTAATGCTGCCGTTGTTGTTGTTTAATGCTTTTCCTTATGAGATAGAGCCCGGATAACAACGGGATTTTTGTCGCAGCGCCATCTACATAAAAACAGTATGACACATCAGATCAGGAAATGTTAAAGTGTGAACGATAAATCGTTACCGTTGTTAATTGGTTAATTAGGTTGATTAAAGGGGGGTCGAGGTAGGGACCCATTTTTGTAACCGCGAAAAGGAGTATACAAGAAAAAACGCATGGATTTACCATTGGTGTTAGTTTGAAAAGCTAATACATAGGGTAGGGTTGATAGGAGTTTTCCCTTATTGTAGGGGTAAAATCCGAGCTCCGCTTTTTATATTTTCGGGACAAATCCTAAATTTACCTACACCCACCCATGACTGAAAGACCCTGGACGAGCGCTTCACTTTGATACCTCACTCGACCCAATCAGTCCACTAGGGGTCCCTCCCGCCCATGAAGATTGCCGACCATTCTCACGAAAACCCACGTATTTGGGACTACTTTCTGTCCTCGGAGGCAGACCGCATCACCGCCAAACTGCATCACCGCGGAGGAATCTCCTAACATGTCTAAGCATGATCCAAGATCAGATGGTGGACGGGATGAGAGGATACAGGTCAGTACATGCTCAAGTGCACTCATTGATCTTTGACCTCTAGGTCACGATATGCAAATTATTGAGGTCAAAGGTCAATGGGACCTGAAAGGCTCTTTCTATACTACTGATATGTCAAATGCATAGTTCTTCAAATCAACCAACATCCCACACGGAATTTATTACATTTTAATCTTTTACCAGCCACTGCTAAAGCATCTTCTGCATTCAACCAAATCTTCCAGGCTTTTACATATGCATTTTTCATAGATTGTGTACCAATATTCACTGATAGACTCGTACCCAGCTCCAATTCGCTATCGCTCTATGGAGACTAGTTATCGACAGGCATTTTAAATCAGCACTGCACAGTGATTGGCCCATGGTATTCTCCACCCGATTGGACACTATTTTTAACCAGCAAGGGGAATTTCGACGTCGTGGTAGTCGTAGAAGCGAGGGCTTTATTTAGGAAACATACCATAATCGCTCATCGCTCATCAAATCTTACAAAGGATCTATATAATACTTGGTGGATTGGTGGCCGTAGCGCTCAAGGCCCTTTATCGCACCATAGACGAGTACTGGTCACTAGATACACACGAACAACAACAACACATATTGACATTATCATGATTTCTGACGACGATTTCATAGAGAAATTGACATTTGTGTGCAACACTAAATATGCTCTTGCAGCTATAAATCGACGTAGGAGCGTATCTTTTCAATACTTGAAACCTAAGCAGGTCGAATGCCTCAAGCATTGTGAAACAAACGATGTCATAGCATCCTTGCCAACTGGATACGGCAAGTCGATTATTTTTGAAGCCATTCCGTATTTTTTCAAAGCATTAACTGGACTTCCAGAACCAACAGTCATAATTGTCAGCCCCCTAAATTCTATCATAGAAGAGCAGGTGAACCGGTATGGAGACATGGCTGTTCGACTAGATGAACGGGTTTTGAACATGTTGGCATCTACTGGTAATACAGAGAAAATACATATTGCATCAAGTGATATCCAGAATCTTATATGGTGCAAATTCAATTATGTAATCGGCCACCCTGAGCATATGCTGGACCCCAGAGCCTTGAAATTGTTTCGAATGCAGCCATGGCAAGAGAAAGTTAAATTAATTGTGATTGATGAAGTGCACTGTGTGGTGCAGTGGGGAGAGCACTTCAGAGTTACATTCCAGGAGCTTAGTAAGCTTCGTGCAATGTTCAACAGCGTAAACATCCTTGGTCTGACTGCAACGGTTTCCCAAAAAATGACAAATGATATTTAAAAGATTTTATTGATGAGGAATGTTCACAGTGTTACTACGAGTGTTAATAGACCGAACATAAAGATAGTGGTGAACAAACGGGGCATACAGTTGAGGAATCCTACAAATGTGTGCTAGATCCTGTAATTAAAGAATTCAGGGAACAAGGCACTAATTTCTCGAAAACTGTAGTGTACACACAATTAGACTGGTGTGGAATTGGTTATGAAGAGGCTGTCCGGCCATCACCAGATATGGAGATTCCGCCATTGGACGTGCAGAAGCTTGTTGCACAATACCACAGTCCTTGTACATCTGCGGTATGTAATGGTCCTTGGTCCAAGTGTTTCCCAATATCTTCAATAAACAATCTTTGTCAATGACAACAACGTCGAACATAGTATACGTTATCGCATATACCATTTATACATACATTGTGTCCAATATACATGTCAATATGAAATACTTCATATAATACTTCAGTAATATTTTATTTAAGGTCAACCATACCAGAAAATGCTGTATTATTAGAAAATGAGATTTTCAAGTCCAAAACTGGACACAGGAAACCACACCTGAAATTGAATTGTTTATGAAATCAATAATCTAACTGCTTCACCAAACTGTCAATCATTTGCATATATATTTCGTCCAACACCCTGAAATAAACTGGGGCAAATCCCATTAAATAGTTGGGACTACAGAATAGAAGAGAGAAAATAATTTTTTTCTTAAAACACCGGTAAAAAATTGAACTGATTTTTGTTAATTTTTTGTTTTTGAAAATTTCAACAACAAAAAATCCTTCCATTCCATATTCCAAGCCTACAAATAAGTTCCCGACACATTGATTTGACCACCCTTTTTGAAATTATGGATTTGCCCATAACCTTTGACCTATATGTAGTACGAGATATATTGGACCACACCACTTTGTGACCGGGTGATTTGAAAAGTGTCCGGTGCCAATTTACAGGCTTGCAGGCCACATATTCTTTGAGAATTGGTCCTAGTTTATGTTAGATGGATGAAATTCAAATGATTGACAGATCGGTGAAGTAATTTTTATATCATAATTAGGCTATTCATTTAAAACAAAACTCAATTTCAGGTTTGCATAACATCTCGTATGATCAGAATTCATAGTGTGGAAGTTTTTGGAATTATGTGAGTTTCGGTTTTGAATCTATGATAAACAATATCATTTTATGATAATTGCATTTTCCGGTACTGTTGAATCTTAGCTAATGAAATGTAGCACCTTTTTTTCTTCAAAATTATTTTACTGTTTCAAAGAGACCTGGATACAATAGATTCTAATGAATATTTTATTACATGTTGATGCAGATGGAATTAAATTTAAATTACATGCATTTTGCAAAATTACAGATGAGAAGTGATGTGCTCACTGGAATGACTGATGTTGCTGGAGATCTACGCTTATTATTTGCAACAGAGGCATATAGCATGGGGACAGATGCGCCGGATATACGAAACGTCATTCATCTGGGAGTCCCAAGATCATTAGAGAGTGAGTCAAGAAATCTTAATTAAATTGATCTACAAAATCACTCCAACTATCTGATGTTGCATCTGGTGTAGATCTAATCGAATGGGGGTGGGTGGTTCTGTTCGTGTTCAGCATACCATAGGCCCACTGTTTGTAATGCCTCTTTAGCGCCTAAATTTATAATATTGGACATGATCAGTTAATGTTTCACTCTTCTACCACAAGGATATATGATTGAATAAAGAAATTAATAACGAAGTAGAAATGATGGATCATACTGGATAACCTGATACACTGGACCGTGGACTTGTTTACTTGAGTCAATCTTTGATTTTTGGATCAGCATAAATGATATAATATTGGACATGATCAGTTAATGTTTCACTCTTCTACCACAAGGATATTTGATTGAATAAAGAAATTAATAATGAAGTAGAAATGATGGATCATACTGGATAACCTGATACACTGGACCGTGGACTTGTTTACTTGAGTCAATCTTTGATTTTTGGATCAGCATAAATGAATCATCCAACGGTCTGTTAGGAGGGTGAAATTTTGTGATTTGCATCACCTGGGTGATTGTATCACTGTTTTGCGAGTCATTAATCATGTTAATAATTTCTTTATATTCTTTCATATATATTCCTGCCAGTATGTCTTCTGCTGATGAAAAATATGTGTCAAACTAGAATTTTCTTTGTTTGTCTCAGCATATGTACAAGAATTGGGGCGTGCAGGGAGAGATGGCAAGCCGGCGACGGCTACGCTACACTAAAACAACAGTGACATAGCACCGAATGTTCCTGGCATGACGGAGGAAATGAGGAAATTCTGTGGTCTTGAAAGCTGCAGACGGATTTATGTTTGTGAATATTTTAATTCTGCATTGGAGAGAGACCCAGTACAAAACTTGCATGACTGTTGTGACAATTGTGAAAAGAAATGCAGCTGCTTGGATTGCTTTAGCAAAAGAGATCAAGACACATTAGAAGTTATAGGGAAGGGTATACCTACAATAATTGTAGCAGTAGAAAATGCACTGACAAGCTATTATTACGCAGAGAATTCTCTTTTGGAAGGTTCTAGCTCGCTATACACTGGACTTACTCATACTTTAGCCAAGAACATATCAGAAAAATACCATTTGTACCAATCAAGAGAGAAAGTTAAACTGCAGTTTTCAGCATTAGCAGATTCTTTTTTTGACAACATTTGTTCAATCATCTGTCAAGTTAAAACCCAAATGGAGAGTATGTCATCAGAAAGTCATTGAAACTTCATAGTACATAATTCCAATGGTTGCAGTACATGTATGCAACTATAAAACCAAAATGGCTCTCTTGTTAGGGGTCACGTCCAATCGATCGAGACGGTTTCTCGATAAACGAGTAGAACCGATAAATATCTCGTCTCGAAGGGTCCCGGTTTATCTCTATCGATTCTTGTCCCGGTTTGCTCCCGATTTTCTCTCGAAGCGCAAGACCATCTCGATCCTCCTCGAAATAACTTGACATGCTTCGAGAATCGAATCGAGATGCCATCAAATGAAAGTTTGAATCATTCGGAAGGCGTATGCTCGGTATATATATACTCTGTGGCAGCGCGATTAATCTCGGCGAATACATACGCATTTAAGTGAATTAGACTGAACATGAAGCATTAAATATTATTTTGTTATTCCATCTAGAGATCTGTAGTCGCATACTTGCTATTAAAGACAGCGCAATTTCACTAAACGTTATAAATGGAAAGAAAAAAATACATCGCCAGTTCTAGCTCATTATTTTTCAGTTATTTTGGACCTGTTTTTTTCAGAATTTGAATCACTTTACGTCCAGGAACTGCGAATTGAAATAAATTATGCAAGTTTAGAATAAAATTCCATATTTTCCTCTGAAAGTTGATGAGAATGGGATATCTTCATCTTCAGAGATTTTCCCCGTATTCAGAAATAAAGAGACTACGAAGATCACATGAGCGTTTTGTAATTTAATGAAAATCGGAGAATATGAACATAAACGCTCGATCGAAGTTTGCAGACAAACAAAACGTGGTATCGCTTGTAGTAAAATGTATGTAAGCGTTGGTATAAAGGCTGATTGCCCTCTGAATTTGACGGTAATTACTTCCATTATTTGGTTAATTTCCCGGACACATGAAATCGGCAATAAATAATAGAACGTGAGTATATTATTAAGCCCCCGCCAACAGTGCTGTTTCAGTTTTTTCTTTCAAAGAAATTAACCCCTCTCCCTTGCTGTTCTTTCAAACCGACGGGTTTTCACCGACCCACTGTATGTGGCGTGAATTATCAACACCTCTACTCCCGATTGCAAGTGTTCCCGCTAACCACTTACGGGCAAGCTTATGTCAGAAATGAACGTTGTTGATATAATCTCTTTATTTGAACTATATAACAAGACAGTAATTCCAAAAAATGGAATCTGCAATGAATACTATCAAATTATAAAACAAATTACACACCTAGGTAATACACCGGTCAAAATCTTAACACAGCTTTCATTTTTCGATTGAAACGATCCATGTTTGGTAAAAAAAAAATTTATAGAACAATAATGAACGCCTGCTTCCATACCATATTATTAAGATCAAATCCAGTTGATGTGTCATTTATTCCGCGACGGATACTAGTCAGATAAACAATCAATTATTAATATGAAAAATATGAAATAATATTAATATGAAAGTTCACTAAATTATATATTCCTACTTTATATATAGATAAATGCTTTTCGCTCAATTGAATTCAGGGAACATCAGGACATAGATATATCGATTAAACGATAAATAACATTGAAAACATGTTTAAAAAATCCGTTTTCTGAATTATATTTTGGCCGCGATATACGTAGGCGACGAGCGCCCCATAAATATGATACCAGCGCAAAACTCTAATTGCCTGAGAAGTTAAAATAGTTCAAATTAACGGCAATAAAACACGAACATAGTGAAACCGGGACCCCCTTCGAGATTACCGATCAATTTTGTAACCATCTCGAAAACCGGGACGTTTCGATCGAGATAGAACCGGGAGCAAACCGGGAGACGTCGTCAGGGGTCCCGGTTCTGCCCTCCCGGTTTCAGCCGAGAAATTTCTCGATCCATCTCGAAGGCATCGAGAAAGTGCCTCGATTAATTGGACGTGACCCCTTACATGTAGCAACAATATGTTTTAATGCCCATAAAGAAAAGGAAAGGGTCCAACCACATGAGCTGAATTGAGTTTGAAACAAAGTCGTGCATGTGAATTATCCTAGCCATTTAAGATGTTGCTGTTATGAAATAATATGTCATATGGAGTTGATACCTCATTAAATGATTTATATTTTCTGAAACTTCAACACATCTTCAAGTTGGTAATTTCGTTGTCAGTCAACGGTTGTAAATAGTCGGGACAGTGTTGTATGTTACTATTCATCATAAGTACATCTAATTCAAGTTCTGGTGATCACATTTAAAGTTATTTGTAGTCACAATATCTGAGACCATGTTCACTGGGTTCTTGATATAAATATCTACATGTAACCCAACTCCAGGATATCTATCTTCCAACGATATAATGATTTAATTTTCCTGATGCATGATCAATTGTAATGGACAGTTCGGACTGCTAACTTGATAATATTTAAAAATATATACCTATGAACAGGTCAGGATATCTGCATAAACAGATCAACCAAACATACGGTAAAACCCCTAATAATTCAATTACAGAAAGTGCAGGAACTGCCATAACCAATGTGTAGAGAATCACTCGTAATCGTTTTGCACCGGAAAACCTCTCGCGAGTTAGCTGGTCACCTCCAATATGCACTTTAATATGATCCGTTTCTGTTACACCTGCCTCATTGTAAACCGTTACGACAGTGTCCTCATAAAAGTCCAATATATCCACGACTTCAGCATACTTCTGTTCATTTTTGAATAGGACTGGCAGTGGAACGACTTTGGTTTTCTGTCGCAGTTGATTTGAGAATCGACCAGTGATATGTTCGGGAACAACATCATTGCAGAACTGAAACACTGGCATCAGCTCAGCAGCTACTCGACATACGTGAATGATGTATTCAGCCAGAATGCTATCCCATTCTCTTTGAGTTAACAGGAATGTTTGAACGGGTACAGTCCGAGGTTTGTAACTCCGCGGCGTGGTATCCAGGTTGTCGAACAACAGTGGCTGGACAATTGCTGCAGAAGCGAAGGCGTTGTACATCTCTCCATGTCTCTCCTGCCTTTGGTCTCGGACACCGACTTTCCAGTTGACAAGTCGGAACTTTCTACCTTGCAGCACCGCATCGATAAGCTCACTGTTGAATTTACCAGCAACCGTATCTAGGATTTTAAGTCCGGTGTTGTAGTTTAAGCATACCCCCAATGGCTGTAATCTATCAAAAACCTGAAAAAGGTTGACCAATGATATATTATTATTCACTTGTGGTATATGTAAAAAGACAATGTATTTTTTTTGTCACTGTAAAACTATTTCAAATAAGAACAAGCGTTCTGAGAACCCCAACATCTCGCCTTGCGGGGTCATCCGCCAAAGGTGCAGCAGTATCGAAAGCATACATGTAGAGAAAACAATAAGGTCTGGAATAGGTGATGTGGTACAGACAATAATGTCTGGAATAGATTATCTGGTACAGACAATAACATCAGTCCCATGAAGGATTACTGGCAAAAGTTAATCCCATGTAGGATGGATAGGTCAGTGCTGTCGGATTACTGGTACATAGTTCAGTCCCATGTGAGATTACTTCTGGATAGGCCAGTCCTGTGTAGGATTACCACTGGGTGGACCAGTCCCATGTTATTACTGATGGATAGTCACCTGTGGGATTACTGCTGGATAGTCCAGTCCCAAGTGGGATTACTGCTGGATAGTCCAGTCCCAAGTGGGATGACTGCTGGATAGGCCAGTCCTGTCTGGGATTACTGCTGGATAGATGAGTCTCGTATGGGATTAATGCTGGATAGGACAGTCCCGTGTGGGATTACTGCTGCATAGGCAGTCCCGTGTGGGATTACTGCTGCATACGGCAATCCTGTGTGGGATTATGGCTGAGGAGGCCAGTCCCGTGTGGGATTACTGCTGGATAGGCTAAACCTGTGTGGGATTACTGCTGCAAATTGCAATCCAGTGTCATATTACATCTGGATAGGTCAGTCCCATGAGAGATTACTGCTGCATAAGCCAGTCCTGTGTGGAATTACTGCTGGATAGGCCAGTCCCATGTTGGATTACTTCAGGATAGGCCAGTCCAGTCTGGGATTACTGCTGGATATGTCAGTCCCGTGTGGCATTACTGCTGGATAGGCCAGTGTCATTGGGATTACTGCTGGATAGGTCAGTCCAGTGTGAGATTACTGCTGAATAGGCCAGTCCCAAATTGGATTACTGCTGGATAGATCAGTTCGGTCTGGGATTACTGCTGGATAGTTGATTTCCGTTTGGGATTAGGGTTGGATAGGTCAGTCCCGTATTGCAATACTGCTGGATAGGCTAATGCCATTTGGGATTACTGCTGGATAGGTCAGTCCCGTGTGGGATTACTGCGGGAGAGCTGTGACCTAGGAAAACATGAAACATGTCCACCAAGTTTTATAATCATCCCACGAAAGGTTCAACAAACTTTCCATGTACAGATCTACCTGTAAATTTTTGCCCAACAAAAACCTTATCAATGGAAAGATACAAAGTCTAAACTGCAATAATTAGGAAAAAAATTCATATTTAATGTCATATTTCTTAAATAGCACATGCACATCTTTGAATCACATTGAACTTGGGTAGCAAGTGTCAAACTCATCCAATGAAAGCTGACAGCTTCAGAAAACTTTCTGTGTACATGTATATACATGTGCATTATTATTGGCAGATTAAGACAAAACCCTCAAAATTTGAACAAAAATTAATATTTCATCTCCTAAATATCACAGGTACATCTTTTAATCATAAGAAACATGTGTACCAAGTTTCATAATCATTCAATGACAGCTGACAACTGCAGCAAACTGTGGTGTACAGATGTACATGTGCACTTCGGCTAAACGCAAAACTCAATCAGTTGCCATAATTTGGAGAAAAATTAATATTTCATCTCAAAAATAGCACAAATAAATCCTCCAATCATAAGAAACATTTGTACCAAGTTTCGTAATCATCCAATGAGAGCTGACAACTGCAGCAAACTTATCATGTACATGTATATGTATACATGTAGAGGCCTACATGTACAATTTACCTAAACAGAAAACTCTTCATTTGCCATAATTTGGAGAAAAATTAATATTTCTTGTCAAAAATAGCACAGGTACATCCTCTAATCATAAGAAACATGTGTACCAAGTTTCATAATCATCCAATGACAGCTGACAACTGGAGCAAAGTTACCATGTAGATGTATATGTATACATGTAGAGGCCTACATGTACAATTTACCTAAACAGAAAACTCTTCATTTGCCATAATTTTGAGAAAAATTAATATTTCTTCTCAAAAATAGCACAGGTACATCCTCTTATCATAAGAAACATGTGTACCAAGTTTCATAATCATCCAATGACAGCTGACAACTGGAGCAAACTTACCATGGACATGTATATGTACAATTTACCTAAACAGAAAACTCTTCATTTGCCATAATTTGGAGAAAAATTAATATTTCTTGTCAAAAATAGTACAGGTACATCCTCTAATCATAAGAAACATGTGTACCAAGTTTCATAATCATCCAATGACAGCTGACAACTGCAAGAAACTTTCCAAGTACAGATGTACATGTGCACTTCAGCTAAACGCAAAACTCATTCATAGGGATTTTAACATTAGAGTACCCCAGGGGTAGTACCCCCAGGTGGCATACCCACCCCCATATTTTTTATATTTTTTTTATATTTTTCTAATTTTTCTAGATTTTTTTTTAACTTGCTAAACCAAAAACCCATTCATTTCCAGGCAGGGGACACCGACACCGACACCGACGACGACATCCTCTTTCCCCCTCTCTCAATATCTCCCCTTTACTTCGTAAGGCGAGATAAAAATGTTAAGGTAAATCCAGATATACCAGCAAATATATGGATTTTGATAACCTTTATGTACATGTACATGTGCTCCTTTGTCATGTACATGTATGTCATAAAACTTGAGTACTAGATGAATACCGGATCTATGTTTAACATTAGGTTATAATGGGTACATGTGGTAAAGAACCATCCTGGCCAGTTGGAAGTTAAAATAATAACGAAGAGATAAACGAGAGGTGAGAAGAGCATGATGCTTGCACTGAAATTCTATAAGATTGAAGGAGGTAGTGGAAAAGGTACAATGGTTATCCCCCCTAGTAATTCGATCAAAGGAAATGAACTTTAACATTATAATTGCCATAACCCTTACCAGGCAACTACATGTATATGTAGTGACATTTGATCTTGGCTTAAATTGAATAATCAGCATAGCTAAAAAAAGTTGTCAATTACAGAAGGACATATAGATAAAATTGTGTCAGATATATGCCATAATCTTAAAGTGCGATTGATGAGATCAAATCAATGGAGAAATTATGAACAGTCACTATCAACCAAACTTACCAACTGTTTGCTGCCTTTTCAAATCACACATGCAAGATGTTAGTGTATTAGTATTGTTAGTTGATTGGATAATATTTAGCGTCTTACAAATACAACGGACAAATTCCATTTTCTGCAAAAGAACAACATGAACGAAATCTAAGATTAAACATGCTGAACAAAATAATTTGTTAAATTGAAGGAATATAAAACAAATATCCAAAAATTTCAAATTGGCTGTCTTCCTGAAACATGAAATACAGTATTTCCAACTATAGTTGCTTTTAATTAATAACAGGATTACCATAGATGCATGCTGAAAGATTACAACCAAGTGCAATGTTCATTTATATTTTTAATTATTCTTTATCGATGATTACTTATTGGAAACAAATTGAAAGAACTGTTATCAGAATCAGAAATGAGAAGAACATACCTTCTGATCACATATGGAATCACATAGCGTCATGGAGACGATGCGCTGGACACGGCTCAACTTACTATATCTGGCTTGAGCTACATTGGCATAGACAATCCCTAGCCGAGGAAGCAACTCAAAACTTCTCTCCACATTACCTATGTATAAAATCATGCACAGGTACATGTATAGAATTAAAAGTTATAGGTATTATAATAAAAAAGTAATTTAAATCAGATCTACAAAATAGCTCCAGATATCCATCACGTAGCTATTCCAACACACGCTCTGTATTTGTGTAGCTCTATGTAGATCCATGCAGTCAAGAGACCATACTAACACACTGCGATAAAAGTACATGTACATTCTCAGACGATTAGGAGAGTCTGAATATCGTTTAACAATACACTGTATTACAAAACCGACTATGTACATGTAACTATATCATAAGATCAAAATATTTACATTTTAAGATAATTGTCATGTATGCAAATAAGCTATGCTGCCTGCTGTCCCATACCTCATAAATTTCCTATTGTCCACAAACTACATGTACCACCACTGAAAATGTTCACATGGCTCATATCATGACATGGGAGGATGCTGACAGTGACACATCTGATTGCAAGCCTGCAAATTGGAAAAGGACACTTTCCAAATCACACCTGTCAAGAAAGTGGTTTGGTCCAATTGATTGAGCAGCATAATTGGCCTGATCAAAGTTACATGTAGCTTACCCAACTGCCATTCAGGCAAGGATGTTGCACAGGCTAGTTTGAATAGTGTTGGCATCTTCTCCATAAATTCCAAAAGGACACTCTCCCAGCAAAAGTCTTTCATGTCTGTGTAATCTTTTGTCATCAGGCAACTCACAAACCCAAGCTTTGTATTCCCTAATCGAGAAGCTTCATGTGATATTTCCTTCATCAGCTCCATGAGCATAATTTCTTTTAATCCAGAAGTCTGCATCATTGTTCTAACTAATGTTACTGAATTTGGGGGATCATGCTTCAACAACTCCATTAGCGGTGTAATATCCTCTGTTTTAGAACCATTCCCATTAGTTTTTAAGAATTTGGAGAACTGCAACTGGAGTTGGACATATCTGTTCATGGCATCCTCTGGGTCTGTCGACAGCACATGTTTTGGTTTTGTAATACTCGTCACATAATCATGGTCCAGATCTGCTGATGTAAATACCACCTTGCGCGTATTAGACTTCTGTTTGGCTGCTTTGCCTTTGAGTCCAGTCTGTGTTACATAGCTGTGGTCTGATGGGAGAGATTCTGGGGAAAAATATATGATCAATTGTTCATTAAAGTGAGTCAGACATGTTGCTGAGTGTTTGATTTCTGGTACTGTACCAATACTAGAGGTTCCGCTTTGACCCTTGGGTTGCCGCTCCGGTATGAAGCCTATGCTGGTTGTTTTTTTAAGCAAAAACATACGTCTCCCCCAACCTCCCACGTTGCGTTGAGTGGGCACATTATTTAAGGGAAAGTGCTATAAAATTAATGTAGAAATAAGTGTCAAGTATTTCTCCTGATATCTTGCCGACGAGGTCTGTACATACATGTACAATTAGATGAATGGATGGACGGATAATGGACAAGGATAAATGCACGCACAAACCAAAATCTAATCAAATGAGGGGGCTATCCCAATGAAGCTTCCATCCAAGTTTGGTGAAATTCCGTCCAGTAGTTTCAAGATATTTTGCAGACAAGGCCTGTATATACATGTACAAGTAGATGGACGGACACCAAACACGGATGAATGCACGCACACACAAAACCTAATCAAATGAGGGGGCTATCCCACTGAAGCTTCTGTCCAAGTTGGTGAAATTCCGTCCAATAGTTCTCAAGATATCTTGCAGACAAGGCCTGTATATACATGTACAAGTAGATGGATGGACGGACGCCGGACACGGATGAATGCACACACACACACACCAAAACCTAATCAAATGACGGGGCTATCCCACTGAAGCTTCCATCCAAGTTTGGTGAAATTCCGTCCAGTAATTCTCAAGATATCTTGCAGACAAGGCCTGTATATACATGTACAAGTAGATGGACGGATGGACGGACACCGGGCACGGATGAATGCACACACACACACCAAAACCTAATCAAATGACGGGGCTATCCCAATGAAGCTTCCATCCAAGTTTGGTGAAATTCCATCCAGTTGTTCTCAAGATATCTTGCAGACAAGGCCTGTATATACATGTACTAGTAGATGGACGGACGGACGGACACCGGACACGGATTAATGCACGCCCACACACCAAAACCTAACCAAATGAGGGGGCTATCCCACTGAAGCTTCTATCCAAGTTTGAGGGAATTCCGTCCAGTAGTTCTCAAGATATCTTGCAGACAAGGCCTGTATATACATGTACCAGTAGATGGACGGACGGACGGACACCGGACACGGATGAATGCACACACACACACCAAAACCTAATCAAATGGGGGGGCTATCCCAATGAAGCTTCCATCCAAGTTTGGTGAAATTCCATCCAGTTGTTCTCAAGATATCTTGCAGACAAGGCCTGTATATACATGTACCAGTAGATAGACGGATGGACGGACACCGGACACGGATGAATGCACGCCCACACACCAAAACCTACTCAAATGAGGGGGCTATCCCACTGAAGCTTCTATCCAAGTTTGAGGGAATTCCGTCCAGTAGTTCTCAAGATATCTTGCAGACAAGGCCTGTATATACATGTACCAGTAGATGGACGGACGGACGGTCACCGGACACGGATCAATGCACACACACACACACCAGAACCTAATCAAATGGGGGGGCTATCCCAATGAAGCTTCCATCCAAGTTTGGTGAAATTCCATCCAGTTGTTCTCAAGATATCTTGCAGACAAGGCCTGTATATACATGTACCAGTAGATAGACGGACGGGCGGACACCGGACACGGATGAATGCACGCCCACACACCAAAACCTAATCAAATGAGGGGGCTATCCCACTGAAGCTTCTATCCAAGTTTGAGGGAATTCCGTCCAGTAGTTCTCAAGATATCTTGCAGACAAGGCCTGTATATACATGTACCAGTAGATGGACGGACGGACGGACACCGGACACGGATGAATGTACACACACACACCAAAACCTAATCAAATGGGGCGACTATCCCAATGAAGCTTCCATCCAAGTTTGGTGAAATTCCATCCAGTTGTTCTCAAGATATCTTGCAGACAAGGCCTGTATATACATGTACCAGTAGATAGACGGACGGACGGACACCGGACACGGATGAATGCACGCCCACGCACCAAAACCTAATCAAATGAGGGGGCTATCCCACTGAAGCTTCTATCCAAGTTTGAGGGAATTCCGTCCAGTAGTTCTCAAGATATCTTGCAGACAAGGCCTGTATATACATGTACCAGTAGATGGACGGACGGACGGACACCGGACACGGATGAATGCACACACACACACCAAAACCTAATCAAATGGGGGGCTATCCCAATGAAGCTTCCATCCAAGTTTGGTGAAATTCCATCCAGTAGTTCTCAAGATATCTTGCAGACAAGGTAAGGGGACGGACAGACAGACATCCATCCAGACAGACATCCAGACAGACATCCATCCATCCAACCAGACAGACAGCACAAACACTAGATGTCTCCCCCCAACATAGTTGGGGGAGACATAATTAATGATACCTATCTATCCTGAGTTTTCTTCAATGCTTTACATGTACCACGCATTCAGTGGTCTATGCACTGGGAAGTAGGGCATTGTGTGCTGCATGGCTCTGCAATACACAAGTGCCACATGGTTGAGTAGTCATGAAAGTGAAATGCAGACTGGACCAGTCTATCAGCTGTAGGCCCTACCACTGTTCAGGTTGAGTCAGTCGTTGTTGATACTGACTCCCTTTAAATACATTTCCCACCACTATACTTGATATAATATGTAGGCGATTTATGTATGTACTTTGAAGAATTTACTCGATGTCACTTCATTGGTAGTGTTCCAGTTTTCATTATCAGATAATTAACAAACTTGGAAACTGAAACTGGAGTTGAACAAATGGTATCCTTGAATGTACTCTGGATGTGTTTTACTATACGATGGTCTAATTCTGCAAGAAATTCCTGACGTCAGACAACATTCAATGCCAGGCTTGAACAATATATAGTCTGTGAACTCAAACATGTCAAACCATGTTGGATTGTGCAGACTCGAGACATGCCAGGCAGGGAAATTTTCCTCGACCTGCCTCTGGTTGGTCGAACAATTTTTGGTCAATTAGAATTCACTTTCAGCATCCCATTGCACACCTGAGTTGTCGCCATATTAATAATAATGTACTCCACACAATATTTTGTGTACAGAACAAGCTCTTACAAGTACAAGTACATGTAACCTCTTATTGATCTGATTCATGGAGCCGATATCAATCAATCTTTTCAGCATATGCCCATTTCTAATATGAATTTTAGAGCATAGAAACCTAGTATTCATCCAGAAATTGATTGTTCATTCAGAGTAAATTAACGCGCAGGAGCTCTCTTACACATTCTGGACTTACGTTGGAGCTTCTCAACAGCTTGGGGTTCTGCATAGCCATGGTCTGACAGGAAATGAGCAGAAAAAATACATTTATTAATATGATCCAAATTACTTTACATTATATATATTACATTATATGCACATATGATCTTAATACTTTGAATGATGTGAATAAAAAAATCTTAATATGTATTATTTGTGACTTTGTTGTTGGATAAATCAAAGAGCGTACAATAAAGTTGAGTTTAAAAATACATTAATTTATACCGGTATGCTAGTAGCTATACTTATAAATCCTCCCAGCAGCCAAGTCATAATAATCCAGTGGGACAGTGTACGCTACATGCTTAATCATAAATTAGAGAAAAGTTAAGTAGGTGAATGAAGGCAGATAACAAATAAATGAGTCATCAAAATTCATGTCAATGAAGAGTTGTTGCCCTTAATCCACCATGTGTTATGAGGAAAATAAATGAAAATAAAAACAAGGGGGGGGGGGGGTAACTGCATGAACTATCAACCAACAAGACTCAATTTCGATAGGCTGCTCATTCACGACAAAATACATGTTCACCAAGTTTGGTAAATGTCTGTGACTCGGTTTTCAGATATTGCATTAATGGACAGATGAACATACGTATTACAGACAGACGAACATGATGGCAACAATACTCGAGGAAATAACTGAAGATGCCTTCGGATTGTTTGAGCTAATAAATAGATAATAAACCTGCAATACATACCATAAAGCAATGTTTTTGTGACACATTTAGACCGGACAGCTGGGGCACATGGAGAGAAAGACACTGGTACTGGTAATTTACATGGTGTCAGAGTGTTTCTGTTTGACATCTTTGTTAAACTTGGTTGTGTTGAAGGAGACTTGATAGCAGAAGTAGCCATCCTCTTGGGTAATAGTACTGGCAATTTGCTTGGTGTCCGAGCCTTTGACATCTTTGTGAAACTTGGTTGAACTGAAGTAGCCACTCTCTGGAGCACTGGTAATTTGCTTGATGTCTGAGTGATTCTGTTGGACATCTTTATCTCCCTTGGGCGAGTCGGAGTTGAATAAATGCCACCCTCACACGGTTTCCCATCTTGGTCCCTGGTACTGGTAGTTTGCTTGGTGTTGTAAGATTAGCACATGTATTATGTGCGGGCCTCTTTGGTGGAGAGTTCATAGGTGATTCGGCGGCCATTCGCTTGCATTTTGTGTTTGACATACCAATGTTAACCATTATCTGACTGCGCAGTGTGTTCACTGTGTCATTCAGTCTTTCCAGCCGCCGTTGACAGTTGCGACAGTATATGCCCTCCACGACGTGTACGTGCGTTATAGACATCAGTGTGTCTCTAAATACGTCTCTTTCCTTCAGTTGACGCTTCACAGATACATTTGGTACTACGCCACAAATAAAACATTTTTGGCAGTAGGACTTCCTCGGTGTCGTCGTGGAGGCATTCATATTTACCTGGCTTGTGGAGACAGCCATTTTGTGATCATGTGACAACGTTAAGTGCTGAACCCTGATTGGTCTATTTACCGGTCTAGATTTAGACCGGTAATTCAGCCAATCAGAGAATACAAAATGCCTGTCGCTTACTAGACCCCAACGGTGCGTGTGAGTTGGGGGCTAGGTACGAGTCTATATTCACTGACTAAAACTGTCTGGCTGAGGAGTTGTTGCACCTGTTAGGTGCTTCCTCGTGTTATCTGATGCGATTGGTTCAACCGAGGGTAATTTAACCAAACAGTCACAACAATAACTCTCGTGAGATTTTCTAGTTCTCGCAATGTTATCGCGAGAGTTAACATCACGAGAGTTACAACAGTTACAAAATGGCGGCCTCCATGATTATCGCGTAAAAATATGCGAAAAATCACGATATCTTCTCACAAAAATTCATTTGCCAGAATAAATAACCAGATTACTGAAACCCTCGTGAAATTTTGGATAAGAAAACGTTCATTTTTTGGCAATAGGTGCTGTCTTGCTCTGTTTGTTTCAACCGCGAAATAGCTGAAATATTGCTGAACGCGAAGTAAAAATTAATTTTCTTTCTCTGCATGCTTTAAAAATAGAGTTTTGTTTATTTATTTAGATTTATCCTTAATTTATTATTGTATTTTCCATTTTTTGCAAATCCCTGAAAACATACTTCAGGATAGTATATGTTTATCTTTGTACAAGTATACTCAATACATTTCCTGATGCGAATCATTCTTAACGAATGACATGCGTCATCAATTTGTAAGCTGAAGAATGAGTTAAGCGTGATGATTGCGTAGTTCCTTAGGAATGCGAGAAACTTTTACGAACTTACTGCTTCATTATCTGCTTTGCACGCAGGTAATTATTTACTGTAATTCTTTTTTCAATTTACATATTTTCCTGCCACTATTCAAAATGTCTGCCGCATTATTCCGCATACATGTGTACAAAATTCAATGGATGAGAGATTTTTTTTATACAAACCGAAAATATCCGATTTCTTGTATTGCAGCATAGTACCATGGATACACTTATGTAGAGGGGCTATCCACAACTGTTCCTATCAATAATACCTGCGGTTGATAGTCACATGCACCGGTCCGGTTCACTGATCTCCGTTTGGTATAATCCGTACCGTATAAATATTCATCTCGATGCTCCTTACCGGTTATTTCCCGGGATCTGACTCTTTCTCCGCCACGCTTGTTGCTTTTATTAACGTTTTCAATGCTGTTGATTATTTTGTGCGACAGCCGTTTTCACAGCGACCCCCACCTCCCTCATAGTATGTCAGACGCCATATTGTGTATTTTTAGACACTAGGCTTGCGCACTTGGACAGACAACTTGCACAACATGGCGTCTAACGTAATACTGGGGAGGTGGGGGTCGCTGAGAAATCGACTCGTGTGTGACGTTCAAGCGGTCAGAAAACGTCTATCCTTACGGTGTACACGAGACTTGAGGCGGCCTGGTCTCATGCCCCTGTGACAAATTGTCAGGCTGATGTGAACGCAGTCTCGTATGACTGGAGTTGGCCAACGAGGAAGGTCCGATCTAACCTGTCACCTTGTCTGGATCGAGGAGGCAGGATGGAGGACCTGTAGAAACAACCAAGGCATTAATAAAGTAATAATATTGTATTCTGCTATGTACACAGCTCTGTTCGCGCACAATACCTGTAATAAAGATCCCTACTCCAGAGGTAGTTATCGTTAAGTGTTATCTTTATCTTAAGAGAAAGACGAATAATATACAATATTTACACGAGACCCTATCGATGACGCGTCACGGCCCAGTTTCGTCCAGACTGGCTCTCGTCTAGCTCCGGTGTAGCCTTGTTCCATACTCCATACTAATTGGTTCGGCAAATATTGCCCGTACGGCAATTTCCCAACAACTCGATCTGGTGACTGGCTTGCAGGCGTAGCGTTGTTCTCACGTAGTATGGAACAAGGCTACACCGGAGCTAGCTCTCGTCGTGGTATGGTACGTCGCCTCTGGTTCCTCTCCGGTCGTAGGCGTAGCCCCGGACTGTATGGAACGTCTACCGTGTCTCAGGTTACACGACCCAGTTCATCTAAGCGTTATTAATCGTCTCTGGAATCCTCTCCGTATCACTGCCTCTCCTAGCAGTAGCCCTCCGGCGGTGTCGGCTCGTACGGCACACCACAGCGTCTTCGCCGGCAGCCCCATTCGGCTGGGCAGACTTCACGTTTTCGGCGGCCCGACTTCGGCGACCAGTCTCCGGCGGCGACCCAAGGACGAGTTAATAGGCTCAGATTGTCTGCATATATATAGCGTAATAATACCCTGGTCTCGGGGGTGTGTTATTACCTTACAGTTTAATGTCAATTAATATCAGTGATTTGCAATAGCATTCAAGACATGCGGCAAAGCATAATTCGAGCACTACGACAGTTTAAATATGTACTGCAGAAGCAAAGTAACTCCGAATAAACTTAATAAACGCATGGTGACAGTCTCAATATTTCGACAAAATTTTATTTGTCATCTTCAGGATGTGATCTAGCAGCAGTTACAGGCTCTTATATACAAAACGACTAACAAAGACTGAAATGGTTCGATACACAAAATTAGAGGGCAATAGCCAATCAGATAATATGTGAACATAACAATTAAGGTAAACATGAGTGGCAAATAGAATTGACAAGGAATACACACACCACAAAGGCCTGACAATACACAATCGAAATGGCAATAGTTTGATAAGGATAATAGATACGGGTGGTGATTTATTGAGGTGTGTGAATGTGTATAGAGTGGCAGGCGAAATGTCAATTAGGGGAATAAACACAAGTGAAACAGAGATTAGAAAAAATGTATTAAGTTGATTAGAGAAACGTAACAAAGGTACCCTAAGATTGAAATCGGAAATAAGATATAGAGAATTGGATAGTTACAGAACGGGAAATGCTGAACTATATGGGCGAACTATATTAGGCTATTAATTAACAAGACAAGAAATACACACACCACAGAAATGCTGGATGGTTGTATTATCTTATCTAAACAGTGATTGATGGAATAAAATATATAAAAATTGAAATTGGAAACAAAATACCAAAAATAATAAACAGTAGTCTACCTGAATAACTGTAGCTCTTTCGAAGCTTTTACACCACTGTTAAGTTTAGGATTTGAGCGCCGAATAGCTAGGGCTTCCTTAAATAACAAGACATTCCAGTGATCCGCGGAGTCGATAACTTTAGTGTTAGGCAATAAGACTGAGGACAATGGACAATATGGAATACCTTCTAATCTATTAGGTAAATCAAGTAGGTCTTTAATATGTTGGAAGTGCTCACAACTGAACAAATGAGAATGGATTTCGCTGTTGCCTTTACTATGTTCTTTTAGTCGTGTTTCAAGACAACGCTCAGTTTTTCCGATGTAACTAGAATTACAACCAGGACAGGTAAATTGGTACACAATATCACTTCTAAATTCATGCGGAGTCTTGTCTTTGATGTTGATAATTGCACTGACTTTAGTGGTTCTTAAATATGTACAGTGGATGAAAGCTTGTGTAATCCGTCACCTCTAGCCGAGGCCTGTAGGCAAATAGTGTAGGTGAATGTGTTTAGATCTATTCCGTCCCTAGGGCCGACGATATTGTATGTAAGCAAGTATATGTTATTGATCGAACCCAGTCGAAGCCTGTATACGACCCATAGGGGTAAGGTGGGTGAGTGAATAAGACGTACGCAATTCTCGGTCGTAACCTCGAGTGCTAGTCTGTGTTGAATTGCAAACTAGTGTGAGCTGTATGTGTGGGCTATTTGGTGCTCTGTATTTCCCGTTGATATCGCCCGCACGATACAGTTAGAAGTTAGACTTTAATGCGCAATGCATGCTGAATAACAACTACTGTAGACGTGTGGACCGCTGTGCGTGTTAGAATCTTATCCCCGTCTGAAGGTTCGTCTCGTCATCAGATACTGTGCGTGTTATAGTCGAGTGGTTTACCGTTAAAAAATCGGAAGTTGTTTACATTTGTGACAAAAGTATTATCTTTTGCATGCTGATTTGTGATTGTTCCAGGACCCAGAAAATCTATGCATGGGGTGGGTTTTATGTTGTAATTTGGAATGGGGGGAGGGGGATGTGTTGACCTAAACCAACCGCTTACCCTTTGTAAGCATTTCTATTTCATATGGTGAACACTTTTACATGAAACGTACATGATACTGATGTTCAGTAAATGTACCTCGACAATATTACAGAGAGGCCAGCTTCGATGAGTTCAAAATGGTCACAAAATTGGGAATTATTGTTGGACATCAGTTTAACACATTTTGTTACGGACATACAATAAACAGATATCTATGTCTTATATTTTGTGATATTAATACATGACACTCAATTACTTCACGTTATCAGCTGTCTATACCTGTAATAAAGATCCCTACTCTATAGGTAGTTATCGTTAAGTGTTATCTTTATCTTAAGAGAAAGACGAATAATATACAATATTTACACGAGACCCTATCGATGACGCGTCACGGCCCAGTCTCGTCCAGACTGGCTCTCGTCGTGGTATGGTACGTCGTCTCTTGTTCCTCTCCGGTCGAAGGCGTAGCCCCGGACTGTATGGAACGTCTACCGTGTCTCAGGTTACACGACCCATTTCATCTAAGCGTTATTAATCGTCTCTGGAATCCTCTCCGTATCACTGCCTCTCCTAGCAGTAGCCCTCCGGCGGTGTCGGCTCGTACGGCACACCACAGCGTCTTCGCCGGCAGCCCCATTCGGCTGGGCAGACTTCACGTTTTCGGCGGCCCGACTTCGGCGACCAGTCTCCGGCGGCGACCCAAGGACGAGTTAATAGGCTCAGATTGTCTGCATATATATAGCGTAATAATACCCTGGTCTCGGGGGTGTGTTATTACCTTACAGTTTAATGTCAATTAATATCAGTGATTTGTAATAGCATTCAAGACATGCGGCAAAGCATAATTCGAGGACTGCGGCAGTGTAAATATGTACAGTGGATGAAAGCTTTGTAATCCGTCACCTCTAGCCGAGGGCTGTAGGCAAATAGTGTAGGTGAATGTGTTTAGATCTATTCCGTCCCTAAGGCCGACGATATTGTATGTAAGCAAGTATATGTTATTGATCGCACCCAGTCGAAGCCTGTATACGACCCATAGGGGTAAGGTGGGTGAGTGAATAAGACGTACGCAATTCTCGGTCGTAACCTCGAGTACTAGTCTGTGTTGAATTGCAAACTAGTGTGAGCTGTATGTGTGGGCTATTTGGTGCTCTGTATTTCCCGTTGATATCGCCCGCACGATACAGTTAGAAGTTAGACTTTAATGCGCAATGCATGCTGAATAACAACTACTGTAGACGTGTGGACCGCTGTGCGTGTTAGAATCTTATCCCCGTCTGAAGGTTCGTCTGGTCATCAGATACTGTGCGTGTTATAGTCGAGTGGTTCACCGTTAAAAAATCGGAAGTTGTTTACATTTGTGACAAAAGTATTATCTTTTGCATGCTGATTTGTGATTGTTCCAGGACCCAGAAAATCTATGCATGGGGTGGGTTTTATGTTGTAATTTGGAATGGGGGGAGGGGGATGTGTTGACCTAAACCAACCGCTTACCCTTTGTAAGCATTTCTATTTCATATGGTGAACACTTTTACATGAAACGTACATGATACTGATGTTCAGTAAATGTACCTCGACAATATTACAGAGAGGCCAGCTTCGATGAGTTCAAAATGGTCACAAAATTGGGAACTATTGTTGGACATCAGTTTAACACATTTTGTTACGGACATACAATAAACAGATATCTATCTCTTATATTTTGTGATATTAATACATGACACTCAATTACTTCACTTTATCAGCTGTCTATCTCTTATATTTTGTGATATTAATACATCACACTCAATTACTTCACTCTATCAGCTGTCATGACGTTTTAATGACTAAATAATGTTTTATTCACCACACACTCAGTTTACGTACAGTGTATCAGTACATGTAAACATTCAGGCAGAAATTGTGAAATCTTTAAACAACGCACTGCCTAGATTATCTCTGCAGTCAGCTACTCTTGTGTACCCTTTGCCCTACGGACTATTGGGGACAGGGGCGTGCGCATGCATAGGACGACGTCACTTCTGATCTCTGCGCTCCAAGAGCTCCAAGCTCAGACTCCAAGAGCTCCGTGCTCCAACAGCTTCGATCCAACAACTTCGCCCTACTACCACCAACAGGCGATGACGGGCGTCAACGCCTGGTGGTGGTGATGTGTGGTGGTGGTGTCTGTACATATAGGATTACCAGTCCATATGTATTGGTCGACTAATCAAAATTTTGCTACCACTCGTACTGATGACATCACCAATGACGTCGCAGATGACATGAGAATCACTCATGGTCTACACCCCGAGAGCTTCAAGATGACAAACGACACTCCATCTTTGGATAAGATATAGAACCTCAATCTCTCAAATATATCCCTGCGGACCTCAGTAATGACCACTTTACTTACTACACCCCAAATGTGCAAACAAGTGTTTCCAGACATGCTTCCGTTACAGTATCCTGGCCTGCCCGACGACGCTTAGGCCAAAAGCGATTCTGGCCGAAGATTAAACTTTCTCAAACGACGGCTTCTAATTGGACAAGAGCCTACTTGAATTGTAAACATACTCAACGCGGCTCCCCCTGCATGGGTATGATGTACGGGAGGGGCTAATAACATAATTGACCTGTCATCCTTGTTGTTGTTGTTGTTCTCTCATCTGTCAGCATCACGGCGTCAAGGCGTTATGCTAGGGCGTTATGGCGTTAAGATAAAGCATTAAGGTGTTAACATCGGCGTTGCGACGTTGGTCCACCGCGAACCCAAGTTGACATAAAAAATTTGCATATAACCTCTGTGACGTCACTTCCGGATACGCTGTACCGGCAACTCTACCAGGTAGCCAGAGCGAACATGGCCATCTCTCTCCAAACGAGCTTGTTTGCAACTCCGAAACTCCCGTTCTCTACTACTCCCAAGCGATCTATAAATAGAACAGGGGTTTTCCAGAAAATTTCTGGATAGTTTCTGCTTTCAACAATCTCAACAATAACAACATTCTCATTTATATCACTCTGTGTGACCAGTAAAAGGGTGCGAGACAGGAGTGGGATTCGAACCCACGCCCGTATGTGAAGACCAGTATAGCCATACACCGGAGAAGACAATTTCATAGATCTTGAGACTGCCGCCTCAGACCACTCGGCCATCATGCCCAACGCTGGTTATCGTGGTCATAATGATAGTGCTATATTTGTACAATGGTTTTACAACATGGCGAAGAATAACGAAAAAGGTGTGTGTCTGAAGTGGGATTGGAACCCAAGTTCCTCATATGTGGACCAGCACTTAGGTCGGCACCTTAGACCACCCGGCCATCCTGACCAAGTTTGATTATGATGGACATAATGAGCTTTTAATGTCGCGGTGTGTACGCCGCGAATGCCCTTATGACTGCACTGATTGGTTACTTCCCCAGCCCGCCGATTGACTGATCTATGCGCGTTAGGGCGTTGGGATGGGGCGTTAAGATAAGGCATTGAGACGGGCGTTAATGCGGTGAGACGGGCGTTAAGACGTACATTTGGGAGTTAAGGCGTAAGAACGGGCGTTGATGGTAGTCACTGCATTTCGATGAATTATTGACAATTCCATTTAATATCTAGAAAATCAGAGCTTCTGAGCTATTTCACCAGGGCGTTGAAGCGTTGAGCTTGGAGTTGGTGGATGTTGCTACAAGATGACACCTCACACGACGCATTCGGCCCACGGATGGGTGAGTGAGTGCGCGAGTGAATAGAATTTAACGTCGCTTTCAACAATATTTCAGCTATATCACGAGGAACCAACTAGGCACCACCCAGCCCAGTTGTGTTCCTGCTACATCAAAGTAAAAATCTTTGAAGCAGCATGGAACCATACCCCCTCCACCCACCCTATAAAACACGGAGGACAGTGCACAAGACACAGACAGGACGCTTACATGGTGCAATAAAGACAACAGGGGTCCATCTCTACCCCAAACACTTTCCTTCACACCCCCAAAATGCCCACTTTGGGTACTACTCCTATTGATGATGTCACCAATGACATCACAGATGACATGGCCATCCCTCAAGTCGTGGTCTACACCATGAGAGCTTCACTTTGACACCTCACATGACGCACTCGGACCACGGATGGTCCATCTCTACCCCAAACACCTTCCTTCACACCCCCAAAATGCCCACTTTGGGTACTACTCCTACTGATGACGTCAGCAATGACGTCACAGATGACATGGACATCCCTCAAGTCGTGGTCTACACCACAATAGCTTCAGTTTGACATCTCACACGACGCATTCGGACCACGGATGTTCCCTCAAACACACACCACGCACCCCAAAAATTGCTGCTTTCTATACTACTCGTTTCCTCTTTTTCATCATACAGTCTGAAAATTTTTACTATTTTGAACTCTTAATTACATTTGCTGAGTACACAGCTTGTTACATTATGAAAAGTCGTGGTGGTTTAGTTCAGGAACCATACTTTGACGATATTCTGTATTTTAGCATACATTTAAAGTATAAATGTCAAATACACGTCACTGTGACGTCACACTTGTGAATTTTTTTTGCAGCCACAGATTTTTCAAGCGAGTGACCCTAGGGGATCCTTTGGTGAAAAAATCGCGCTTTTGTCACGTAAATATAATTTCACTAAGCCACCTCACTGTTAGTATCTGTTATTCCCAAGCTATGCCTCAGCTCTCGGCTTTCCAACTCTTCGGCGGATAGTTCGGCAATCAATTCGGCACTTTCGGTCCTTTCGGCGCATTTGTGGCGATCCTGTCTCCGTGCTCTTCTGTACGATGTTTACCTCTTGATTGTCTGAGACAGAATCCCGAACGTCCATTCTCTGCGTCTTATATAGGCTCTGGATCCCAGAATCCTTTGCGCGCACAAACATGGCAGCCTCCATATAGCGAAAGTACAGACTCAGGCGGTGTTGGATTTCTTGTCAGATCAGCAGAGTTTGACTTTATACGCCCGGTTTCGCTGCAAGATTCGTGTCAGGGATATTTACACGTTCCTCGTTGAAAGTTTCAGCGCACAGTTAATACAGGTAAGTCGAATATCCACCATTGTCGGTCCATTCACAATGCTAATTAGAATGTCCGCATAGAACGAAAATGACATTCTCCAGGTCATGGGCATTTTCGCCACACGTGTACAAATAATCATCAGCATTGGAAACGTTAATAAATGCGACAAGCTTGGCGGAGAAATCGTTAGCTTCCCGAAAATAACCGGTAAGAAGCATCAGGATGAATATACGGTACGGACTATACCGAACGAAGATCATTGAACGGTGCCTGTAACTGTCAGTCGAAGGCACTGTTGATAGGAACAGTCGTGGCTTGTAGAGAGGCATTCCGTAAAGGGCGGTAGACTTGTCTGATTACCCTGTCCAAACCATCGATGACATGTTCAAATATGGTAGTCATAGAAGGTTTCTTAAATGGAGAAACACTGAGTCTAAATTTGAATCACTGCTCACTTCAGTTATCTGGTAAGGAAAGATTATATATTTTATTATTTTATCAGGGTGTATAGGGTGGGGGACAAAAAAGTTAGTGATATCAAAATATGCAATAACAGAGAAATTGAATCGAGGCAAAATGGGATTAATATGATCAGGCCGATAGAGCGCAGAGAAGAATGAGATAAAAGCTTCTGTTGCCGTCTAAAATTGAGGGGCATTTATACCCGAAAATATGATCAATCAATTTTTTCCACTCCTTGTCAGTCTTTTGACGATTTATTCCCAATGGCTTGGATTAAGGTCATGAACATTCACCCACTTGTTGATCCAGGAATATATTGAAAGAAAAAAATGAAAAATAATAATTTCATATTTACATTGATATTGTAAGTAAAGGTGATGGTACGATAAGGTGGGATTTTGGCCCATACGTGGTGCGGTTGAAATCGAAAAAATAAAATGTCCTGAAAATACTTGTTTTAATGTAACGGCAAGAGAAAATGTAAGTATGTGTCTATGTGAAAGTTTTAGTGCGATTGCGTTATGATCATAGTTATGACATGAAACTGAAATCCACAGCCCGTGCTATTTCATGAAAAAGGGTCCTTCAGACACGTATTTAGACGAAGGACCCCTTGGACCAAAACGCCATTTAACCTGGTGTTGTGTGGTAACATTATATCCCCACTGGTGGAAAAATTTGTTGGTCCAAGGAGTCCCTCATACTAAAAAATGAAAAGTTATGTCATAATGAAAAGTCATAATGTTTGAAGTTTTCGTAAGTAGATTAAAGGGATAAAATACCCTGTTACAGTTGTTCGTTTGTCGTGGTATATAGTGGATACGGACGTTGGATCACAAGCGCCTCGAAATTTTCTTTCATCGGGTTCGAATCTCAGGAGGGCAACATGTGTGACGTCAACAAGTTATTTAATTCATTCTCATTGTTGTAAAAAAAGTTGCATTCAGTATATCTAAAATAAGATTTAAGGCTATCATTATAAACCAATTAAAAGTAAAATGAATATTGTTTACCGATGACACGATACCGTGTGGACGTTATGAGCTAATATTTAGTCCGTTGATTGAGAGTTGACGCCGCCGACAAGTTGTACATTGCATTGTGATTGACAGATGGCGACAAGAAATGAACATTCCTATGGGTCGGTCGGCTGTGAGCAAAAACACCGCCTTTCCATACCATCCCCTTTAGTCAATGGAACTGTCAATTGGGCTTAACCCAGTTAAATTTAAGAACCTCAAAATGAAGCGCCAGGTTGATCTACAAGCGTCAAACAATGGTACTGGGTCACTATTTCTCTCATGTGGTAACTACATGTGAAAATATAAACGAAATCATTTTCAATATTAATTTTTCATTTCATATTCCTGTATTTCTCGGGTAAATTTGACTTTATGTTGGGCTAATCCGCTTGTTTTGTTTGGCACTCGTAGATTTCTGTATTTTTAAATAGATAACTATGACCATTGTCCTTGCTTAACCGTGGGACTGCCATACTTTGTATTTTTACAAATGTCGTGCAAATGAAGATTGATTAGATCAAGTTGACGCTTCATTTGGGGTTCTCATGCTCAGATTGCTTAAGCCCGATTGTCAGTCATGAACTAAAATTACGTAAACAATAAATGTGAATATGAAATTATTTTTTCATATTTCTTATTTCTTCTTCCAATATATTCCTCGTGTCTAGATTGACAAGTGGATGAATCTTTATGACCATATTCCAAGCAATTGGGAAGAAATCGCCAAAAGACTGACAAGGGGTGGGAAATTTGATTAATCAGAATTTCGGGTATAAATCCCCCTCAATATTTGAACTTGTTCAGTTTACGTGGCGCTTTAGTCTACACAATGCTTAATTTATATTTCACAGTAGGCTACATTTCATAGTTCAGTTAGGATCTTTTCAAGCACTATATTTTAAAATAGATAAGTCAAAAGTTGACAGACGTCTGGCCATATTCATGCAGAACATGAACAATGGCTTTTAAATGTACTCGCGTAGCGAAGAGCACACACAATACAAGCTGTAGACGGCCTGTAAAAGAAAAATGGTACAGACCGGTAACGGCACACACAGGTAGTGTTCTCCAAGTTCGCTCACCAACGTTGGTTATGTTTGTGCCAACAAAAGAAATCAAATCGATGTCTGTCGTTCAACAGTAATTAACAGTGCCTGAACCAATCAGATTGTAAATCCAGTCAAAAGCAATGGAAATCCTGCCATACGAGAGACCTGATATTGTATGTTTTCAGGAAACGTTTTTAAAACCTCACCTAGATTTTACCTATCCTGGGTATGCTGTTAAACGGGCCGATCGTCCTGTGGATGATCGTCGAGGGGGTTTGGCCATGTTTATCAAAAACGGTATTTCTTTTACAGAAATTAAACTTCCTACTTTTAAGACAATTGAGTGCCAGTGTTACAGAATAGATCGTGTTACTGGTAGACCAGTAAACATTGTGAATTTATATAACCCTTGCAATCGTCTAGACCTTTCTGATTTTAATATGCTTGTCTCTCTTATTGGTGAATTTTATATTATTTGTGGTGATATGAACGTTGACCATGAGCTGTGGGGGTAGTGCTAAGGCTGATCATAATGGAAACATTATATGTGATTTTATACAAGACAATAATCTAGTTTTACTTAATGATGGGTCTGGTACACGATTAGATATTCGTACTGGCAAGTTGTCTCCCCTTGACCTTACTTTATGTTCACATGATATTTCTTCTTCTTTTACATGGCATGTCGACTATTCTACTTCCTGTGGGAGTGATCATTACCCAGTACATTTTACACTTGGTTTTACCCCGCATACCAATCACCTAGGCAGTCCGCCTAGGTGGAAAACAAGCAAAGCTGATTGAGTAAGTTACACTAAGGAGTGTGATCATTGTTTTTCTGGTGATTTTTTTAATGATGATACAGATGTGTATTCTGACAATATTATAAGTGCCATAAACGACGCAGCCGAGTAATCTATACCTATGTCCAAGGGTATACCTAGTACCAAGCCCCCTGTTCCATGGTGGAACTCTGACTGTTCCAAAGCTATTAGGGAACAGAACAGGGCAAAGAACAGGGCTAAACACACCCGATTATTACCGGACATTATTGATTTTAAAAAGAAAAAAGCTTTTGCACAACGCACAATTAAAAATGCACGGAAACAAAGTTGGCGAGATTACTGTTCTAAAATGAACAGTAAAACTAATCTAAAACAAGTATAGTCTCAGGTTAAGGCTATTAATGGTGTCCGAAAATCTAATTCCATTCCTACTCTTATATCTGATACAGGTTGTAAAACACAACACAGGGATGGGCTTGATAATTTATTACGCACACAAATTATCGACTAAAACTACACAATGTTTAAGAACAGCCAATATGCATGCTATGATCACAGAATTAGTGTCTACAACTGACCTGCGCATACAACAGCCAATATTGTTGCAGATACATGTATTCGACTAGCATAAATGACGCATTATAAACCCAGTACTGCACATATGATTAAAAGCATATAAAACCGTTCATACATGTATTACAATTCTATAGCGAGGTACATGTATAATGATATATCACTGAGAGATCAGATACCCCAAGCCATACACATGTAGGAGGTAGGGAACAGAATTAAGAGTATGACAAAGACTGGAATTTTTTTTAGAACACTAGTATGGTCCGGTTTAATATACTGAAACACGCAGTCGCTTTTCCAATCCCCCATGGCTCGAGTCACGGGCAGTGGCACACCTGCTGTAACCAGCCACGACGTACCTCCCCGTCTTAGTGAGTGTGTATTGTACTCTGAAGGTGGCAATCCAATTTTGTACAGAAGTGCGCCAAATTTAGATCTGAACCTAGAGTCTGATAACGCAACAAGCCGCCCCCCACACATGTATGAAAAAAGTGGTGTATCTTCCCCCAGAGGCCCAGAAATAACCAAAAATTTTACTATGGCAGAGGCTGGACATATGGGATTGTCTGGCAAAAAAGGTAGAGCCACCTCGTGAGTCCTCTGGTTAAATTGTATAGTCTTAGAGGCACGAATTCTTAAAATAATGCCTCTAGAGACCACCCGCATGTCTAAACGCAACACACATTTAGATTGGATAGTCTTATCTGTGGGGCTAGTTATATTACTGATACGTAACAACCCCAAAAAACCAGTGATGATAGTGACCCATAACTGTAAATCTGGCAAGGCATTCATGTTAAGTTGGAGCCGTATCTCCAGCAAGTGCGGCAACGTCAGCGGCAATTTTAAAGAAGGGGCCGATCTCTTAACCCGCTTGATACCTAAAAGGAGAGACCTTAACCTCCAGTTATCTTTAAGGGGGTCTGGTAAATCATGCTCTCTGTGAAGTACCCTCACTGCATGGAGATATTGCTTAATAGTAGATAGAGCTTTAGATCTCGCCAGATAACTAACATAACGCAACAGGGTTACAGTTGCAACTGGTACAGGCAGTTCATTAATGCTGGCACAAAATTTACGAAAACAGTTGATTTGCGACAGGTAGGACCGGCGAGTTGAGGTAGACAGTGCTTTAGACTCCCAATACAATGACTCGTAGTCCAGTTGATGTAATAAGTTTGCCATTGCCTGATCTGTTTTGAGATAAAACACAGAGACCTATAAGATATATGATTTGGAAGCCAATAAAAAATTGGTTCAGGCAAATAGAACTGTCTATACAAAATATCAGAAAATCTGCCCATTTGGCCAGGGACATGAAACCTACTAATCGAATCTGCCAGGCCATTACAAACACCTGGAAAGAATATAGCATGTATAGCAAAATCATATTCTAAGCACAAATTTGCCAGTCTATCTAATAACACAAGGGCCTCTATGAAGCCCGTTGTTCCTTTATTTATAATACAGGCAGTAGCTAGATTATCTGTATATACAAGAACTTTTTTGTCACGCCACATTTCACACCACCTTTCTGCAGCTTCCACTACCATAGCTAATTCCTGAATATTTATAGGCGAAGAAGCAAGCTCAGGCTTATCAATATGCCACACAATATAAGTAAAGTCCATGTTGCAGAAAGTTCCAGCAGAAACAGGACAAGCATCGGTTTGCACATTGATTATGGGTCGCCAATCCCAGATCAGTTTTCTATTGCTAGTATGCATAAGCGTATAAAGCCACCAATCTAAATCGTTTACTATTCCGGATAATCGTGCTTTATGGTAAGCAGATTTAAGACCCGCCAACAGATTGTATATAGTTCTAGTGTGAACCCTGCTCCATTCTGCAACATGTGATGCCCATGTCAGTTTACCTGCTAACTTCTCTAACTGTTTCCTTGTTGCCCTACGTTTATTTTGAAAAGAGATGATTTCTGATATTAATGTTTCTAGTTTGCTTTTCTCTAGTGACAAACAGTTATTAATGGTATCAATTTTGATACCCAAAAACGTCAAACAGGTACAGGGGTCAACCACTTTGGACCAGTTAATCATAAACCCGAATGATCTCAGGAGAGAAATTAGCATATTGTATGCATCAAGGCAGTCTTCATAAGTCTCTTCAAACAGTACAAAGTCATCCAGGTAGGCTACACAATTTTTCACTCTTTTGTGCATCATTCGGCACACGCTCTGTGTAAGACGATTGAAAATACTGGGTCTTAGTTTTGATCCGAACGGAAGCCTGGTGTCCACCATAGATGTCGGTCGGGTGTCACCCGCAAATGTCCACTGCAGACCAGTGTATGTAAAATTACTGGGGTGTAGACCAACAGACCTATATGATGATTTAAGATCAATTTTTGCTAAATAGTAACCTGGCCCAATATCATTCAGGGCATCCTTAACAGTCTGATACTTAAAACTTTCTGCTTCTGCATAATCATTAAGACTTTGCCCCTCCGGTCTACTCGCGTCATGAATAACACGCACATCACCGTTGGCTTTTGGAACAGCCCCCAAAGCATAATTATGTTCGTTAAGTTCAGTCTGTATAATCTTTTCTACCTCTACTTGGTTTTCATATGCGGATTTGCAGTTCTTTGTAAAAGCTTTAACAGGAATTTTTTCACTAGTCACTATTGAAAAACCGTTTTTTACACCATCCAGCAAAAACTCACGGTCCGGGTCCCCCACTAACTCGCGATCCCAAACACTGGCACATTTTGTTATTGAGGAGGGACAGAACTGTGGTTGGGATGCTGGGAGTTTTTTTTGATGGGAATTGCCTTGACTTGTGATTAAACTCCCCATGGGCCGCCGAATAGCAGGTACCACAAATATGTGAATAGTTACACACCGTAAGAGAGCACCCGTTGCGCCCATTAAACTTCGCACAGATAGGTTTTCCTGTATTGGGATCAAACCGAGATTTTGAGGGGCCGGTTGGCGCAGATTTATTTTGCAGTGTAGATCCTACATTCCGGTTACTGGGAAGCCCACGTTCACCCTTAGGACGTAATATGGCCTGCATAAGGAACTGATCATCCTTTTCCCATGATGCACCAGTTTGATGTTGTTTACGCCTAAATTCACAGTCAAAATTAAGCACGGTCGTCCAATCAAACACTTGTCCAAAAGTAGCCACTTTTACAATATACTGAGTGTAGGCGAGAATAGTCTCTTGGGTACAACGGTCCTTTACGATCATCTCCTGAAGAATTTTTATTGATCCTTCCATATACTGGGTCTGTGATAACCGGTCATGGGGGACTTTATTATCTTTCAGTTTGAATTCAAACAGGCCCATATCACCCTTTTTGTCTGATTAGAATTAAGAGCAAGCGTGATATAATCTCTCACATATCTGAGCGGAGTTTTATCCGGTGGGCCAGAAATCATGTTGAGAAATTGCAACATACCACTATTTTCAATCCCGTGATGCTCAACTCCGGGTGTCGTAGGCACGGGCGGTGTCTGTCTGGAAGGCCCTACTTCTGCTGGGTACGGTCGTCCATTACTCGCCACTTGTTGGAGAACATTAAACATCTCCGTCGCGGACAGTCCCCTGCCATCGGAAAGTCCCAGGAAGTTTGTCGGACCCCGCCTGGTGATCTGCGGCTGGTGTCCGTGAGACATCGTCGGCACTTGACGAATTTACCGAGGCCTGATTATTCGATGTTCGTTCTTGCCTATTGACCGGCACGGCCGTGTACATATACCCTGGTATCTCGTGCAACGCATGTTTTAACAAAAGTCTTTGCCCGACGGTCAGTTCCTGAAAAGTCTCGTCGACCATAGCCGGTGACAATAATTTAAGGCTTCTGACTGACTCAAACCCATTTTCCATAAGACCTGCAACTGTTTCAGTGTTCAAATCATTTTCACTCATCCACTTTTTACAATCAAAATTGTTCTCTTGTGACCGCTGTTCACTCCTGGTACGCGGAGCTGAAAGTTCACTGTCTGCCATGATTACGGGGAACCTACCGCCATTAACAAAATAAAAAGTCTTGGTGTATGGCACGTTTAAAAAACACTGAGGCACGACGACATAAAGCACATAAACAGGCACGAGACATCTAAAAACAGCTGCACGCTTGCAAGCAGAAAGCTGACTGCGGAGACAAAGCAGAATGGCGCCTTAAATCATAACTTTGCACGGGCGCTTGCAGCGCCACCACTGCCCAAGAACTGATGACGTATACCGCAGAAAAATATCCCTGGGCTGTGTTTTACGTCAACTCATATAGTTTGGCCCAATGTTACAAATGCTGACAAGTGTAATGTTCTAGTTGATAATTTTGCGTTTGTGTCAAGTACGGACAATTATAGCTCAGATTTTTTACCCCATAAGCAGGAAATGGAACAGACCCACACTTTTAACAATATTCTATTTGATGATATGCCTATAAATGAAGATTTTACACTTACTGAACTGAAACAGGCTCTTCATAATACCCATGATTCATCGCCAGGAGAGGACAATATTTCATACTCAATGGTTAAAAATATGCCTGAAAAAGCTCTCAATGTGTTACTTCTGTTTTATAATACTATATGGTCTAAAATGTGTTTACCTATATCGTGGAAGAGAGCTGTTGTTATACCGGTGGCTAAATCTGGAAAGGATCCCTCTCTTCCTACGTCATATAGACCAATAGCCTTAACATCTAACCTGTGTAAGATCATGGAAAAAATGATTAATGTTCGTCTGACGTGGGTTCTTGATAAAAATAATATACTTTCCCCTGTTCAGTCAGGATTTCGTAGAAATCGTTCCACTGTTGACCATGTTATCACTTTAGAGGATTCTATAAGGAAATCTCTGCTTAACAAAGAATATTTTTTATCAGTGTTTTTAGATATTCAACGTGCTTATGATATGGTATGGAGGCATGGCCTTTTAATTAAAATGAACAACCTTGGGATTGGGGGGAGAATGTTAGGCTGGGTTAAAAAAAAATTATCGGACCGTTTTATTCAAGTTCGAGTTGGTCGAGATTTATCTCGGCGAGTTCTTGTTGAGAACGGTGTGCCTCAAGGCTCGGTCTTATCGCCTACATTATTTAATATCACTATTAATGACCTTCCATCTGCCCTAAATCCAAAACTTAAATGTTCTCTATTTGCAGATGACAAAGCCATATGGTTTGCCTGTAAAAGTAATAATCATGCAAAGAAATATATTCAACAGGGTATTAATGATATTGTTAAATGGGGTCATCTGTGGGGTTTTAAGTTTTCATCTGTGGAAAATGAAGCTGTATTATTTACAAAAAGGCATTTACAGAACCCGCTTAATCTTGTGTTGGATGGTTCTACTGTAAAAATTTCAAACTCTTTTAAATATTTGGGTGCTATATTGGACAAACGTCTTACATGGAAAGAACATATTAATGTCCTAACTATTAAATGTAAGAAAGTGCTAAACCTTATGCGTTGTGTGTCTGGAAGATCATGGGGTGCAGATAAGAACACATTATTATTATTATATCGTGCATTAATTCGTTCTAGATTAGATTATTGTTGTGAGGCTTACGATAGCGCATGCGCGACACTGAAATCAAAACTAGACTCTGTTCAGTGTCACGCTCTTCGTATATGTACAGGGGCTCTCAGAACCACTCCTTTAAATGTTTTACAAGTTATGTGCAATGAGTGGCCTCTGTATAATCGGCGACGCATGCGCACTCTTAAATTTACGTTGAAGTTAAAAGTCCTCAAAAAAACAATCTGCCGTATCTGTTTTTACCCCTACTCCATATGATAGATTTTATGTTGACAATTCTTCTCGACCAGAATCTATTTGTTCCATGCTTAATATTCCTGATTTAATTATTCAACAGTCCTCTGTTCCAGCACTTCCTCCTTGGCATTTAAAATTACCATTCATATCGTTAGATATTCATAATAAAGTTAAAAAATCTGACCCCCAGTATATTATTCAGTCTTGTGCTAGGGAACATATCGATACTAATTGGTCTCAATATTTACAGGTCTTTACAGACGGGCCAAAAGATTCTGATCATGTCGGGGCAGCTTTCTGTGTGCCCGAAATCAAATATAGTAAGTGTTTTAGATTAACTGATAATGTATCCGTGTTTACAGCTGAGCTCACATCTACCTTAATGTCATTGCGGTTTTTATCTGATTTTAGACCAGCTAGAGCTGTGATTTTATCAGACTCGTTGAGTTCCTTACAAGCACTTATTAATTTTACTTGGACGAAATCTACTCCTATTTTATATGAAATATTACATATCTGCACTGTTTTATCTTTCCAGGGAATACATATAAGTTTTGAATGGCTTCCTGCCCATGTGGGTCTGTTGGGGAATGAGTCAGCTGACCGATTAGCCAAGCAAGCCCTTTTACTCCCTGGTATTTCCATCCCAGTTTTAATGAACATGTCCGAGATTTTAAGTTGGCTCAAATCCCAATTCATTCGCATGTGGCAGAAAGACTGGGATTCATCTACTAAAGGTCGCTTTTATCATGATTTTAACTGAGATGTTATTTTAGCCCATGATTTTAACTTATCGTCCCGACTAGCTGAGAAACTATTTTATAGAATTCAATCTGGGCATATTCCTATTAACTCTTACCTTGCTCGTTTTAATTTACATGAAGCTGGTTTATGCGACGACTGCTTGGTGGATGACTCAGTAGATCATTTTTTATTCCATTGTCTCAGACATGTTAATCAACGTCATTTATTTTATACTGATCTTATTCATGCAGGTGTTTTTAATCCAACCATGGAGAATGTTTTTAAGCCTTCTAAAAATCACGGTAAGGTTTTCCAGGCTGTTGCGGATTTTATCATCCGATGTAAGCGTTTTTAATTTATACTGACCATGTATTGTAAATTTTAACTTTTTCCTTTTAATTTGATTTATCTGTGATATCTGTGTAGCATTACTATTTTTTTGCATGGCCTATACTTATATTTATTCTTTTTTACTTGTATGCTGATTTCAACCTACTTTTGCATGTGTATGTATGTGTTGATTATGTAATAATTTTTGTTTTGTATGGCATACATATTGATTGCTTTTTATATATTTTACTTCCCCTTCATGGAAATAACCTGCCAAACATTTAACATCGCCTGCCTTTCCCTGAGCCATAACACTTTTAATCTATATATTCCCTCTGCATGTTCAATCCATTGAGATTTTTTTTATATATTTTATTTTTATTTTTTTATTATTCATACAGATTACTTTTATACTGAAGCAATATCAATGACATGGCGCAAATCATTCAATCGAATGGGGCGCCAATACTCTAAATTCTGTCTGTCTGTCATACGAGAGAGAAGATCTGCGAACGGGCGTACGAGTGTTTCACTGAAAAAACAAGCATATATACCTTTCTCAAGAAATGTTTACGTGGACGGTATATGGAACACTGTGTAGTCCTTCTTGGAGATTTGTGAAATCTTCAAGGGCTTATAATACCACGGCAGAGTGGATGGAATTTTGCAGAGAGTTATTTCATCATAGCTGAATATATCCTAAATGGCTTACAGTATAGGTGTATGGAAATTCCGCATACAGGTTCAGCCTGTAGTGATTATCTGAATGCAATGAGAAATGATATTCATGCATATCCCATCAAACTTGTCTTATTGGAGTATCAAAATGCCATGTTACATGTAATGCAATGGAAATTGGAAAGCCTCATGGAACTTCTTCTGATGACACACAACACCAATCTACATTGACAAAAAGGAAAGAAATTACGGAAAGGCTAAAAATGGCAAATTTGCAGACAGAAAATGAGCACAAAGTTAAAACGTTGCACTGCCATTTTCTTCAGGATCTTCTTTTCCAGTTGTGTTGGATATTGATAAGGTAAATTTAACCCTTGTATACAGATTACATTGAGCATACAAGTAGACTGTTTGAGATAGATTAATTTAGGATTAACGTCTTAGGATCCACACAATAATAATAAAATTCAGGATGATACCATAAACAATAAAAAAATATAGCCGCAAGCGCAAGATACAGTCCAGACAAGCTAGATTTAGGGATGAAGAGGCATTGATCACTTCATCTGCAACCTCTCTAGATTTATATTAAAAGACCTCGGCCCATTTATCATGTGTAGCAAGTTTCGCGTCGATCAGTTCAGCGGTTCCAGAGAAGAAGATCTTAGAATGTTTTTAGGGAAAATCCAAGATGGCCGCCGAACATTTCGACCAATCGGCTTCTTTTTTGGATATGCATTATATCTAATAGGCTCAACCACCACGAATCCGCCATATTCAGCATTGACGAGTCCTATAACATACATTTAGTCAATTCCGCTATCGAAATCCGTTACTTGAAAATCCCATAATTTACCAATTTGGGTGAATTTCGATGGAGAATAGAGGCAAAACTATTGGAGCTAAGTGGAAACGGTTAGCATATTTCCGAAAGAGCTGCTCCTGGACAATATAATGCAACAAACTGCAAGGCTGTACGTTTCATAGTTCCAGAGTTATAGCCGGTACAATATGTGTTCCGTTTTTGACAAAATTCAAGATGGCGGCCAAACCACGTGACCTAGGAGCAAAATTTTTGCATATTCGTGATTGCCATATTGCAATGCATATATGTAGTCACTTTCCCGATCCAAATCCGTTAAATGAAAATTCGACAATTTTGATTGGTCAATGGCAGCCATTTTGTTTTACACCACAACCCTTTTTGACCAATTCGGCTTCCACAGTCTTTAGACCTTGATCCATAGATTATGTGTGCCAAGTTTCACGACAATCGGTTCAGCGGTTCAGGAGAAGAAGCTTTTCAAAGATTTTCGGCTAAATCCAAGATGGCCGCCAGAGCTTTTGGCCAATCGGCTTCATTGGGGGATATTCATCAGTTCCCATATGGGCCAATCACCATGTAAAGTTTCAGCGACATCGGTGTATCGGTGTTGACTGTACGGATGTGACAAAATCCGGCGGAAGAAAAGAATAATACCAAAAACAAAAGGTGACCAGCCATACTGGCTTGGCCCCCTAACAAAAGGTGACCAGCCATACTGGCTTGGCCCCCTAATAAATAACAAGGCTCGTATAGCCTAGCCGGGGATTGTGGCTCCGCAGCCTATATCAACCAGGCTCTCATGGCCAATCAAGCATTATATGCTACAATAAACAGCACGCACTCAGAGTATCAAGGACCTATCACTATATACGCGATAACCTTAGTTTCATTTAGATCAAATGCGTTAAGTGATTAGCTTACCAGCTACACTAGCTATTATGCAAACCGATCGCGATAAAAGTCCTAATAAAAAGTCATTGTGGAATCACACCAAAATGTTCTCATCCAAAGTTCAAAGTCTAGATATACCAATCTTCAAATCACTAAATTTACCAGTCACAAAGTTCATGCTATCTACTAGATTTATCATTGATTTATCAGCTTGACTAGGCATGCAGTATTATCGGTAATAAACGAAAGAAACGCTCACAATGTACCAAATATGCCAACTGTTCATATAAGGCGTTACCATGGCACACATAAGATGACTGTTCAAGACAATGTGTTTGAGACAGCTTGTTACCAGCTTGTCTGAGGATCCTGAATGATCCAGAGGTACGCAACACTGTACCAAACTATTTTAAGTTCACAGAACCTCCTTGCATTTCATATAAGTATACTAAATCTATAGCCACCAAAATATTCAATTACTCTAATGCTGTCAAGGAGTTAATATAGAGAGCCGAGAAATATAAATCTGAAAGCCGTCCAGAAGATAGTCCTGTCTGCTTTGGAACAGTACGATATTGATTGGTCTAAGCGAGAAAAAGTTGAACCTACAGTACTCGCTGATTGGCTGGACCTCACCAAGAGCAAGGTCGTTGAAACAATCCGCCATATTGACAGAAGTACCCTTCCCCAAGCAAAACAAGTACTGAGAAGCCCCAAGTCGCAAGAAGTTCTAGCAAAACTCCAGAATAAATTCGTCATAGCCCCAGCAGACAAAGCTCCAAATAATATAATATTCATATGTAAATATTACTATTACCAGGTGCTGGTTGAAGAATTGAGTGTAAACATATCGTCATCAGATATGTATACTTACTCTCAAACTGCATTTACTCTGGAAGATTTGTTTAACAATCACAAAACGTTTCTCAGGAAAAGAGGTATTTGTCTTCCAACCAAACATAACGATATACCAAAAGTATACTGGACTCCCAAGATGCATAAATCACCATACAAAGCTAGATTTATAGCTGGTTCTAGAAGCTGCACCACCAAGCCTATTTCAACCCTGTTGACGAGGGCCCTTCAGGAGGAGGTAAAAGCATTTTGGGAAAGATATTGCACCACTATTTCTAAAAACTCTGGCGTTGAATGTATGTGGATATTGAAAAACTCAAAATGTCTTACGGACGAACTTGATGCTAAAGGTCACATACCGTACAGACATGTATCCACATGGGATTTCTCGACTCTCTATACTACAATCCCTCATCAGGACCTTATTGACCGTCTAAGTTCAGTAATAGTATCTGTGTTCAAGAAAACTGATCGTAGATATATTAATGTCGGAAGCCATAAAGCATTCTTCATCTCTACTACATACAAGAGATATCATTCATGGGATGTTTCTTTGTTTATAGAGTTGCTTGAATTTCTCATTAAAAATATCTATGTGAAATTTGACAGCACAATATATCAACAGCATATAGGTATTCCAATGGGTACTAATTGTGCACCCCTATTGGCTGAACTATATCTGTTCTCTTATGAATATGACTATATGCAGGCGCTTTCAAAAACCGATCCATTCAAATTACAAGCGTCTAGTCCGTCATCCATAATTCAGCCGTCGTCCATTAGAGAATATCCGCGTCCATAATCCATATAACAGTATTAGCACCGAATTCAAAAAGACAATCATAGTATACATAAACATGGGCTTGTATCCTGCAAGAGAGAAGCGGTCAACAGTTTTCAATGATGCCGGCAAGACATCATGATCATCACCATTCAAAGCCCGTTCCTTCTCATTCACTAAACGCTATATAGACGATCTTCTCGCTGTGGATAATCGCTATATAAATGACGCAGTGAAGGATATATATCCACCTTCAATGGATTTGAAGGAAACTACAGATAACCCTACAGGCACATTATATTCAGACCTATATCTCTATAAAAATGAAGCGGGCCTTCCCCAGTCTACGAGTTGTCACAGCGAAACAGCTCACCAATTACCAATATATGAGTTGTCAGAGTATTTCCATCATTGCTCTCTAGATTTGTATCTAATACCGCTTATGCCGGTGCTAGGGGCCGTGTGTTCATATCACGTCATATCATGTGGTATGTGCTTTAGAATAGGTTAACCGGAAGACTATACTGTGAAGTCATGTGGCTCTGTCAGTATGTCGGCACCTCTTCCCACTTCCCTTATATGTGTTGTAATTCTCTCTCGTCGACTGTATGACAAAAGAGATGATTAAAATTTCGATATCGTAAACTATCCCTTTCTGGACAGTAATATTCCAGTGGGACCTGCATATGGCGTATACATATCACGCCTAGTAGCATTTGCTAGATCCTGTGTTAAATATGACGATTTTAATCAACGTCACAAAACATTGTTGCAGAAACTTATAAAACAGGGCTACACCACCAAGCGCCTCCACTCAAAGTTTCTCGAATTTGGCGATACATATCGCATGCTGATAGCAAAATACGAGCGTAGCGTGCAAGATCTATGGCGTTGCGTTTCGTGACTTGTGTCTGGTTCCGTTTGACCCGGGGCTAGGGGCCGTATGAGCCCATGTACTTCGGGATCCTCGTGGTGCTCATGTGGACAGTCACAGTCAGAGCGTGACTGAGATGCATCATTCTTTAGATGACGACTTTACAACGAATATTATGGATTAAGAATACTGATCAGCGATACGGATGTGATATTTTTGGAACATCATGATGTCTTGCCGGCATCATTGAAAACTGTTGACCGCTTCTCTCTTGCAGGAAACAAGCCTATGTTTATTGTCTTTTTGAATTTGGTGTTAATACTGTTATATGGAATATGGAATAGGTCTTTGGATTATGGACGCGGATATTCTCTAATGGACGACGGCTGAATTATGAATGACGGACCAGACGCTTGTAATTCAGTCCGAAATGTTCCAAGGAAGTTATGCGTATGCGGTGTTTCAGAGTTCATTAGGGCATGACCCATTTCTGTGAACTGTAAATCGTTTAATCACACGCACTATTGTCAATCAACGGAAAAGTCACAACGTCACAACGAGATTTCGGAGAAGTCCAGGCAGGGCATATATCACAACAGTCACCAGTCATAAGCCGCTGTTAAGCCAAACAAATCAACCTGTATCTATAGATATTGTATCCGCGGAATGGACTGGTATAATACATTTGAACGTTTCCAAATCCATTATCAAACAGTCCTTTCTTGTAGATGGACATTTCTACGGGAGAGGTTTTTAATTACAGTCTGTCTGTTTGTCTGGCTGCTCTGGTCTCGCCACAGTCTTGTAACACCTAATTACAACACATATAAGGGAAGTGGGAAGAGGTGGCGACATACTGACAGAGCCACATGACTTCACAGTATAGTCTTCTGGTTAACCTATTCTGAAGCACATACCAAAAATCTAACGATTCGTGATATATGTATCTCAGGTACGCTTTTATTGTACCTGTTCATGTGGCAACTTGGATGTCATGACCACACGGCCCCTAGCACCGGCATAGGAGGTATTAGATACAAATCTAGAGCGCTATGATGGAAATGCTGTGACAACTCGTATATTGGTAATTGGTTCGCTGTGTCGCTGTGACAACTCTTACGCTGGGGATTGGTGAGCTGTATCGTCGTCAGATGAAATGACGGCATTTAACACAAAAGACTAGTCTGTAAGGCTCGATGTCGACCCAGCATCAACTTCCCACAAATGCTAACATAAACATAAAGTCTAACGGAGATCAGTTGCTATCTAGAATAGCGTCTAGTCCGTCATTCAATATTCGGTCGTCGTCCATTAAAGAATTTCTGCGTTCATAATCCAAACACCTAATTTATATAACAGCATTAGCACCAAATTAAAAAACAAAACAAATCATAGTATACAGAAAAATACGGTAGAGTCCTGCAAGAGAGAAGCGGCAACAGTTTTCTATAATGGCGCAGACATCAGTGTGTTTCAAAATATCATATTCGTATCGCTGATCAGTATTCTTAATCCATATAATGTTCGTTGGAATTCGTTATCTAGTGTATGATGTATCTCAGTCACGCTTTGATTATGATTGTTCACAACATTCGAGTCTCAATTTTCAACGTTCTGTCGATATTTCCGTCAGTACTTTTCATATAGCATTCTGTGCTGACTTCCTTAAAGATAGCCGGGCCCACGAGAAATTGTTCTCCAATATTTTCTGGTCAACGATGTAGTTTAATTTCGCGCAGGTGCTGAAAAATGGTCGAGGTTTAATTATCGTATGGATTTATTGCTGGCACGAATTCAGCAAAGTTGTTTCTCGGGGTTGGACATGGGTATTTAACACGTCTGGATGCAGCGATAATATTTAGTTCATTGAAACCTACCATCCTGTGTGTCTCCAATAGATCTGTGCCATTATTTCTCACCGATACGATGCCGACTTGTCCATTTCAATAATAAAATAGGAACTTTTTATCACTATTACTCAGATTGGCTTGTTTCGCCCGGGAATAGGGATTAATGAAAACTATACAACCGCCCACAACCCAGTCTTCCGGCATTATAACGTACACGTAGAGCTGACGCTAACATAAAAATCCGATCAGCAAGACGATATTCCTATACGTGAACATCTGAGCCTGAAGTGAATGATTCCTATGTCGGGTATAATCCACTTGAACTTTTCCAAATACATTATCAGAAAGCTATTTCTTGTAGACAGACTCGCTGTGTGGTTCTAAATCAAAGTCTGTATTTTTCTGGTCTCATCCCCGTCTCGTCAGTCGTTTGCTGAAACAAATTTTACTGCAGTGGGAGTCTTTTTGTGAAAATTGCCTCAAGGCAAGAATGTACAGGTAGGACACCTATCCATCGGTAATTGTGTCGTTCACGACTACTGGATCTTTGCAGTGATCAATATAATATGGAGCTACCTTTGTTTTCGAAAGCAAAGGGAGAATGGTTTACTGGCTCATCAATAGTAAATGTATCCGTTCTATCTTCGAAAGCGACATTCACGAGAACAGGTGCTTGCTGCCTTCCGTCTCAAGGATTTGAACGTCAGGATTATAATGAAGAAATATAGTCATTAACTGAAGGTTGTGCGTGGCTATCAGTGCACCAGGATCACCAGATAGCCACTGGAGAGTCATGGAAGCTTGGTGAAGACATCGCCATTGCGTTTTTGCAGTTGTGTCTGTGTGATTTAGGTGTAAGTTTTGGTTCGTGGACTTCATAATTCAGCCGTCGTCCATTAAAGAATATCCGCGTCCATAATTCAAAGACCTATTTCATATTCCTTGTGAATGATGATGGGGACATCACAATGGTGCGTTTCAATTGGGGTTATTTTAGTTCCGAAGAGGACTCGATCTTTTGTGCAATTTCACACTAACTTTGGCGAAGATCAGTCAGTCCCAATATTGGCAAGTTTGTTATATACTGGATGGTCACCAGTCTCAATGGGTTACTCGTTAAAGTTAATCGATTCAAGGGAATGAACGGCCTGGCGCTGGAGGATGGCGATTACGTTGTACTGGGAAGTCTCTAATGGCTTTCCAGCAGACGATCTGATGATATAGATAGACGATCAGACGGTATAGACAGACGATCTTCTCGCTGTGGATAATCGCTGTATAATTGACGCCGTGGAGGATATATATCCACCTTCACTGGATTTGAAGAAAACTACAGACAGCTTTAACGGCACGTCATATTTAGAGATAAATCTCTATAAAAATAAAGCGAACCTTCTCTCTCGCCGACTTCACGATAAGAGAGATGATTACAATTTTGACATCGTTAACTATCTCTGTCTGGACAGTAATATTTCAGTGGGATATTCCAGTGGAATAGTTTTAAATAACGTGAGATGTGAATTGTTGAGACATGCAACAGGTGGGAAAAATTAATGACGTCTGGCGACTAAAAAAACAACCATTTAACTCCACAAAAAGCCTCCCTAGGCACCTCACATTAAGACTAGAATATGGGATTTTCTAAGATGCAACCTTGGTATCTCAGCCGCGCTTATATTGCAGATGTTGATGTGGAAACTAAGAAGTAACCACACGTCCCCTAGCACCGGCTTAAGCGGAAGTATATACGCTAGTTCGAGAGCTTTGACCACGTCAAATATATAGTTCAAATAATGTTAATGGATGAGCATCGAGGGCATCTGGCGGAGTAATTTCGTCAACATGGGGTGAACACGCAGAAAACTAACCTGTAATGCTCGACTTCGTAAAGTAAATTTCCCACCAAGACAATAAACCTACATATATTTGTCAAATGACATGTGCAAATGGTGAGCCTCGGGGATTCCGCGGGTGAGAAAGATCACTGTTCTCTTGTGCATATTTTTCAGCTTTACCGCAATGCTTTTTGTAAGCCAACTAATTAATTGAAACGTGAATTCTCAAATATCGGAAAGTGTTCCGATGTTTACTTGTTGCAAGAGCAAATTGGCCGGGTCAGATTGAAAGTATTTGGATAAAAGCTGTCGGTCAGTTTCAAGCAATGCAATTTTCTTCTCTTCGTCTAATGGGAAAACGTGCCTAGATGGCTGTTCTGGCTTCCCACAGCGTAGTTTCTGCATCGGCTAAAGGCTATATGTGAAGCTCACTCCACTTGTCACCTAGCAATAAATGCCACAGTGTACCATATACAGCAACACTGCAGCATATCCGAGAAAGGGATTTAATAACCACACTAATGGAACTGATAGGATTGTAGGTATACACATGCATACAGCGCCTAATTTTCCAGAAATGGTTGCACAATGTTTCTGGCGAAGTAGGATAACTCCCTGCCCATACCAAACCAGTCACCTTGTTATGATATTTAAATATAACCTGTGATCTGCACAATTTTCAGGAAAAGGTATTTATGAACCTTAGGTCTTGTTTCCTCCACTCCAATATAACATACATATGATAATAATCACTATTGTTGTTAATGCCACAATTGCAATAAAATAATAGATCATATTTGCATATGAATATAACTAATTATCAGTATTGTATCAGTGTTACACTATCACTGTACTGGTATTCTCCTGACAGCGGAATGTGTACCTCCTACAATCCGGTTGACCGAATGTGGATTGTTACATCTCTGACAAGGGTGGGAGGGATGTCGGAGAGAATAGTGATTGAAACTTACAGCTTCTCATCTGAATGTTTTGTTGTCTTGTGACCTGTCACTAAATCATTCCTACCCACAAAGATTAAGCGAATACGATCCTCTCTAATAAGGCACATTTTATTGGCAATTTTTAATTGTCAATTCTAATTTTCAGCCATAATTCCTCGTGAAAATAGATAAGATACAGCGTAGTCTGGTGGAATAAATATCGCTGACGTTTCTTTATTACTCCCACCCATAAACATGAGAAAAGCCTTGCGTTGTGTGTTCTCTGTTGCATGCCTGTAACATAGATCTCTTTCACTAAACCTTGTATCAGTATTACTGGAATTGTTCATAGTATGATCATCGGGAAAAACATAAAAATGCCAATAGTAGGGAATCCAATTAGTCTCAAAGGTGATAAGTTCTTATTATTTTCCTGTTAAAAAACATGAGCTAATGATGTAAATTGAACGCATTAAACGCCACGTATGAAGACGGATGAAAGTAGTGGGTGGTGATTCCTAAACGCTTAATGTATTTTTGCATGTAATGCGATTTATTAGGTTCATTTAGAAAAGCTTTTAAGACATTAAGGCATATTTCCATATATATATGACAAAAGGTATGGGTTATTATATATCTAGCTGCATTATTATGAGAGTTAAACTAACAAATCTCTTTCAATTTCATCGGATTAATGTAACGTGTAGGTTGGCTAGAGAATAACTTTTAGAACTCTATATACTGGCGAACAACGAACACTTGAAGTAGTCAACTTTGAAATAGAAGTAAACAACACGATCATTTGTAGGGCAGTGAACACTCTCCCAGTTGGGATTGCAGATTTGATGGTTTTTTAGATGGTGTAGCCGAAAAAGGGATTATAAAAGAATTAAAATAGAATCTTTACCAAAGTCCACACTTTGCATATGAGTGTACTTCAGCTGTTCCTTATTCACTTGTTATTGCTTGGCCCATATATTTGGTGGACGGGTCCTCATCGCGATCTGTGGCGTGGAAATGAGCAAGAAGGTAGAAAATCATCGACTTTTCCATCATCCAAAGAATGAGTGTTTGATTGTTCCCATGTGTGAAGACGATTATTTTTTACTAAAGTTCACCTGAAGACATCATGACAATTTCATATGACTGGCGATCGATCTGTGATGACAGAATTCCTCAAATACGTAACTTAACTGATGTTAATGATTGAACATTTGGTGGAGTAAACACCTCAACATCGGGTGAACATGAAAAATGTCAGAATAAGCAGAAAATTAATGGTAAAAGAAATTTAATGTCCGACGTCGTGCGGTAAATTTCGGATATAATTGTCAAATATGTACACAGCACGGGCATCGGGGATTCCTCGGGTGAGAAAGCTCACTGTTATCTAGCAAGGACGTAGAACAACATCGACTTTCCCATCATCCAAAGAATGAGACTTTGTTTCCATGTGTGAACACGAGTGATTTTTACTGAAGTTCACCTGTAGACATCATATCGCTCGGTTTGCTAGAAAACAACATAGAATGAAATCCCCCCATAAAGATAAAACCAACACAGCCGGAGAAATATTTTCAAACACATTGATGCACATCAAAGAGACACGTTGTTCCGTGAGAAAAAGCTGGGTTCCTAAGTAGGACATCCTGTACAAAGTTGACCATGTGAGCTGTAAGCATATACTGTAAGCCGCGACCTTTCACTGTCTTGTTAGTGGCGCGATTAGATCGCACACCCAAACGAGGCTTTATTAGTGGGAACCGTGGGAGTCATTTTACTCACAAATTGGCAATAAGGATTTCCCAAAAGACCCGTAGATACGTCTTGGGGGATGTTGCCTGAAATCTGTCAAAGTATTTATGATATAGGTGTCTATATTGCGAATTGTAACACTACCCTCAAATTCTACTCCTTGAGCACTCTTAAATGTTATGAATAATGATTCCCACAAAGCGAGTATCTTAGGCGTAGAGGGATATTTCCCTTAGAACATAAACCAATATTACAGTTGCATCCACAATCGTCCAGGCTACTCGCCATACAGTTGAAATATTGCTAAACGCCACGTTACATCTAATTCTCTCTCTCTCTCTCTTCTAGGTTAAAACGAGGCTATCTGACCATGTTACGCTTCTGTTCCACAGCAACGAGCATTTATGAAAGTTGGCGTATAATTGAGGAACGTCATGTGTAATTACTGAGACCGTCATGTTTTATGATGCTAAGAAGAGATGTCTGAGCTGGATAGCCTAGCTTTCGATCCATGCCAGATAATGTTGATACATGTAATATAATAATCGTATATTGGTCGAACTTGGGTGCTTAGCATAGAAAGATATATTGAGAAGTATAGACATTGAAATTTATGATTAACTCTATCTGACATGGTCCCCTCCCCAAGGTAAACATTTCTTTGATACTCCGAAACCGAGAAACAATGACTGGTAACATTTGTGAGTGTGTACCTTGTCATTTGAACCTACTTGCACGCAACCCGATTAGAGGATCTCGGGTAAATTTGAATGGCGGTCATGTGTAAGTACCACACAAGTTATGAAAGAAGTGTGAAAGAAGTGTGCAAAAGCTATTTTTTGTCACATCAGATAATTATTTACCAGTTCAATACTGTACTGTAATTCTGGATGCTGACAGAGCCACCACTTCCAGATGAAGTTAAAAGCACTACTATTGGTCATACTGTTTTTCCGATTCAGTTTTAGAAAACTGCATAAATACAAAATCGAGAAATCGGCCGAAAAGTGACTGTGACGTATTCCATTTAAGTTTCAGCTCCCAAATCTCAGGAACAACGAAAATCGCCCCCCCCCCCCCATCCTCCCACGTACACCCCAAATCGCCCAGGCCAGAAAAGGTTAAGGTTCCTTATGCCAAAATTAAGCTTTTAAAATGAGCTGTAAGCAACATGTCTGGAGATGCCTACTTAAGAATGGGTCATTCTGCGAGCACTACAGGTGATCTACGCATGCATATCTACCACTTGGTGATCAATGGATAAAGTGATTAGCTTTCTTCGATCTTTTGAACACATAATAATGAAATTTAAGTAAGATTTAAACTGGGTTATAATTCATTTAACTTGGTTCATGAAACTGCCTTCTAATAATCCCTATGCTATTTAACGTAAGTTAGGAAATTGGACGCAATGCTGTACATATAAGAACTAAATAAATGTGCCTTATTTATTCAGTTTGATTCCGTTTCAAACTTATTCATCCTATTTGTTGGAACGTGTCGCGTTTTTCGAATTTTTCGATTTAATGAACTTTGAGCAGTCATCAAATATATTTATGACGAAATTTATATTTGATACGAGGTCATCATGTTAGCCAAAGACTCAATAACGTACCAGATAAAACACTATATGCAGAAACAAGTATCAATTTAAATACGATTGAACACTTTATACATTTAATATGAATGCCATTCGAAAACGATAGCGAAAAAACAAACAAACAAAAAAGATTCCTGTCTCAACTTTAGAGAGTAGAATATGTTCATTTCCCTGCTCTTATGGGGATACAACATGGCGATTTGTCATTTCTTTCGAAACCAGCTGATTTTCATAACAAAAAAAGTAAATAAATAAATAAACAAAATGGGATAAAAATCAACAAAAGACACAACAGCACCATTTATGCGTTTTACTGGAGTCCGATAGTGTGATAGGACTGATCAAAAAGTTGGTATTTTAGATTCAACGGTTGGTGGGTGCAATGAGCTCCCGTGGTTGGAAATTATGCCTCTAGAATTCCCTAAAATTTACTCTTAGTTTATCTTTTATACCGCTAATATTTTTTAAAAAGCATGATTTCTCCCTGTTTTTAGTACATATCTGTTCAGTATTATATAGCAAAATGGGGAGATTTTGACAGCGGGAAGTTTGATTTATTGAGCAGGCAAGAAAAAATTCAAATCTCCATATGTGCTCAGTGTTATGACTTTTAACTGGCATACATGCATTTGGCTCTGTATATTTTAAACGAGCATGCATGGTGACCCTCCATTTTTTTCATGGATCGTCTTCTCTTAACCTGATAAAAGATACTGAAAAAAAATTCAACCTCTAGAAATAAACGTCCGCTACTACCTTAAAAGCATGTTTCTTACAAACATAATTCATGCTAAATCTGTCGATATTTGTACTGCTTTAAATACGTCGAAATCAAGGACAAATGAGAATATTTCCATAAATTGTTTCTACATCTAGGTGGTAAAAACATTGGACGATTTCTTAAATTCCTTGTTGGTGCATACAAATGTATACGAGATAAGTACAATGTATACGAGCTATCAAATTTAAAGGGGATCCCATATGGACAATTAAGCTTATTGGGAAGAGATGTGTTGTTGCCATATTTTTTTTCTTCTGAAAAATAAGAAAAATGTTCCATGAAAATATTCTGATTGCTTGATAAGAAATTGCATTTTAAAGATATTGGGATCTGGTACAGATTGGGCATGCAAATGAGCTTTGATGATGTCGCGCAGTGATCTAGAAGAATTAGGGAAATATATTTAATATGATATGTTTTTTTCTTTTTTCAAATGTGCTTATGACTTTGATTCTTTTATATTCCATTAACATTATGTTTACTGATAAGTGGATGCCAGTTTTTGAACTTAGTAGATTCTGTAATATGATTCCACAGCAACCAAAAATTGAGCACTCTATTTATTATAATTAAATAGTTAGGTGAATTTCTTTTTAACTGAAATTGAATCGCGTTGACTCCTGTTACTGCATGTAACTGTAATAAAAATTTCATAACCTGTGGTTATGATAACCATATTTCCGAAAATAAGAGGATTTTTCTCCAAAACAACCAACATTTATAGTGTGCATAATTCTGCAAATTAGAAATAGTGTAAGTTTCGAAGAGATTAGACTCATAGCTCTGGAATTATTCCACCATAAATTTAGCTCAATAACTTATAGAGAGATATAGATCTAGAGAGAATTAGATTTAAGGTCGCGTTCACAAGTTTTGCAGCTATATAGCCACGATTAAATAAAACCTTAAGTACAACAATAAATTAAGTCAATAATAACAGCAATCTGAAAGTGCATAGACAACGCATCAAAGAACTGATACATGTACATGCATTAAAATTCATTTAATAGACCGATAGCTCTCAAATCAGTTCTCGCCCGACCAAATAAAATCTTCCAAATTAGCTGCTCGGTAAAAAGAATATCTCACAATCATCTTGGTTCATTTATAAATAAATGGCTAATTCTATAACACCTGACTATAGCCTGATCAAAACGCTTCTGGCTGATAATATGAGTATAATCTATAGTTATCTTAAACTGATGAAATTTGTGTTTGAGCTCAGCATCCCATAATGCTTGAAATATCTTCCTCATATAGGCACAGATACAAGGTCTGAAATCGCTATACGTACATGTAATTCAACGATGATTGATATCGTCATCCTGATCATCAAGGACTGCTTTAGCAGTTGTATCAGCGTCAGTATTTCCTGCAATGCCAACATGACTATAGCTACACAATCATTAGCTCAGTTCTTCTTGGTGACATCACCAGATCTCAATTGAATAACAATTGAATGAATCACTGATTTGAACTTTACGACCCTCCTACACAATTTTCTACCCTATCTCCGGGACGACAAAAACTTGAGAGCTGATACTCCCCGACTTTGTAGTTTATCATATTGGGGTCATTTTGAGTCTATTTGCATAACCCCCAAGGATCATGAACAAATTTAAAATGGCGACCATGTGGGGTACCAGAAAAGTGATGTTTTCGTCATTTATTTTCAAAATTCCTGCTTTGCTGACACGAAAAGTGGGCAAATGCTATTTTATTCAACATCAGATTATTATAAATAAATTGCTAATCTATCGTGCATTTTTGGGAAGAAAACACATAAATACAAACTTCGATAAATCTGACCGAAAAATCGTCCCAAAATGCCTTTTTGAAAATGACGTCATTGTAAAGACATCGAGGCAGCCATCTTTTTACAGTTTTTTAATAGAGCTTGACCCAAGGGTATTGGTGTGGTAGGTTTTAGTCCCCTAGCTCAAGGACAAAAAAATACGTAGCTCCCCCTTCCCCAGCCTGGACAGGTCCCAAGTCGTTCAGGCCAGATAAGATTAAACTCAAATATCTATGCTATCTGCAGTTTCCATATCCTACACCAGATTTGTCTTCCAAAGAAAAAATGGACATTTCGGAAATTTCAAGGACATTGGGTAGATCCTTAATGTAAAGGATAAATAAAAGTGAGTATAAAATCATCAATTAAAACCAACTGCTTCTCATTTGAAAGATAAGACCCCCCCAGAACATAAGAAACCCTAAGAAAGTTCCAGTTTTCCATGAAAAGATTTTTACATTCAGCGTACATGTGTAATGGGGTTTGATTTAATTAACACGATATTCTGTCAGTTATCATTTACGAAGATCGAGGTTCAATCACTAATAATTGGATCCTATAAATTATGTATCAGTGTCTGTTTCGTGAACACCATTTTCGTTTATCCCAATCTTCAATTATTCTTGCAACCGGCTTCGACCATATATTGAACACACTCAAAGGAAGGAAGTGAGCAGTCCTCGTGTAGCCATCAGCCCAGGAGATTGTTGAAGGAGTGAAGTCCAATTTGTCTAATCTGTTAATTGACAAAGCAATTACAGCTGCGTCGCACGATCTCGTGTATAGAATATTCACCAAGATCTCTTCAGGAATTCGATGAGGAAGTGAAGAACCAGGAACAGCCAATATAAAATCGTACCGGGACACACTGCTAATGGCGACATAAAAGATCAGGAATTAATTTAATTTAAACATCGGTGAAGCCATGCGCTCGACATTAGTTAATCTTTCGTAGTCCATCTAGATGTTTATGATTTCACATTTCAAAGCCTTTGCGTATATCCATGGCAGATTAGCTTCTGGTATGATGTCTTAACCTGATCATTTGTAATTGCATGTGAATCTGCTGAGGGTCGATATATTCTCCCATTTCCTTTGTTCCAGAAGCGTGGTGATCGTATATAGAGGATCTCTTGTGAAAGTTTATTCGATGGAAGATTCGGCAGGTAAATTGACTTTTACGCCGATGAATGCATTATTAAAAACATATTAAATATCATATCCCATTTCACGGAACTATATTGTCCCTCGGCGTAATCCTACAAGCATTACATTTATGCTATTTATCAGTCCGTCTCAAAACGATCTACTATGCATGCGAGGAACGTAAAACAGAACCGGACGGAAAGTGTACAGATACACGATTTATCAATTTAGGAAACCAGACAGGAATCGATTCATGGCCCCTCTCCCTTATCACCTGAAATCACATTGTCGTACGATTGTCAGGAAATGGTTTGTGTAGATAGATATTGGCACAGGGCAAGCGGTTTGGATATTTCGCCAGAGCGTCCCCAAAGTCGAAATGTGCGTAATATCATTGTCGGTAACGAAGGTGCATTGAAATGCCAATGTCTGTAACCAAGTGTGCATTGAAATGCCAATGTCTGTAACCGAGTGTACATTGAAATATCATTATCGGTAACCAAGGTGCTTTGAAATTTCATTGTCGGTACCCAGTGTGCATTGAAATGTCATTGTCGGTAACTAATGTGCATTGAAATATCATTGTAGGTAACCAAGGTGCATTGAAATGTCATTGCGGGTAATCGAGGTACATTAAACTATCATTGCCGGTAAACAAGCTGCTTTATTAACATTGTTACAGCAAACTATTGGGTCATTTCGAAGAAAATGACATTTTAACTTCTTAGCAAATACGTACCTTCAAATACGTTTCCCCATGGAATTCCCATGTAAATTATCCCATACACAGAGCAGGGTTAAATATAAAAAATGGACCATACAAAATCCTAGATTAAGCAAAAATAAGCGTGATGACCCCATATTTTTTTCTTTATGTTGAACGTTAAATGTCAACACTACTTCTTGTAGAATATATTAAAAATGACATTTATCTTTCAGTATTGTCTGGAATCTCCTAACAATCTATATGTATCTACTGAGGATTTCTATGAAGCAGGTTGATTTTCGTGTTATGTGTTGTATAAGATGATACATTGATATCAGTCCAGTAACGGTTGCATATAATTCGCAAACATTATAGTGCAAATATATGATTTTTATCTGGTGATGGTGGGCTGTTCAAATCACTTTTCGTCCGTGTTCCGTCGTCCGTCCGTCGTCAGTCTGTCCGTCCGTCGTCAGTCCGTCCGTAAACAATTCTTGTTACAGCGATTTCTCAGGAACTACTGCATGGATCTTTTTCAAATTTGGTACACAGGTTCCCCTTTGGGTCTAGTTGTGCAAGAAACCTTTTCTGCTCCGATTCGAAAATCCAATATGGCCACCAGGCAGCCATCTTGGATTTCCCCATGAAACCTTGTTACCGCGATTTCTCAGGAACTACTGCATGGATCTTTTTAAAATTTGGTACACAGGTTCCACTTGGGGTCTAGTTGTAAAAGGTTTGGTACACAGGTTCCCCTTGGGGTCTAGTTGTAAAAAGATGTGTAAATTTGAAAAAGATCCATGCAGTAGTTCCTGAGAAATCGCGGTAACAAGGTTCCATGGGAAAATCAAATATGTCCACCAGGCAGCCATCTTGGATTTTCCCATGGAACCTTGTTACCGCGATTTCTCAGGAACTACTGCATGGATCTTTTTCAAATTTGGTACACAGGTTCCTCTTGGGGTCTAGTTGTGCAAGAAACCTTTTCTGGTCCGATTTGAAAATCCAATATGGCCACCAGGCAGCCATCTTGGATTTCCCCATGAAACCTTGTTATCGCGTTTTCTCAGGAACTACGGCATGGATCTTTCTCAAATTTGGTACACAGGTCCCACATGGGGTCTAGTTGAGCAAGATACCTTTTCTGGTCCGATTCGAAAATCCAATATGGCCACCAGGCAGCCATCTTGGATTTCCCAATAAAACCTTGTTATCGCGATTTCTCAGGAACTACTGCATGGATCTTTCTCAAATTTGGTAGGTTCCCCTTGGAGTCTAGTTGTGCAAGGTACCTTTTCTGGTCCGATTCGAAAATCCAATATGGCCATCAGGCAGCCATCTTGGATTTCCCCGTGAAACTTTGTTATCGTCATTTCTCAGTACTGCATGGATCTTTCTCAAATTTGGTACACAGATTCTCCTTAGGGTCTAGTTTTGCAAGATACCTTTTTCGGTGCGAATCGAAAATCCAATATGGCCACAAGGCGGCCATCTTGGATTTCCCCATGAAACCTTGTTATCGCGATTTCTCAGGAACTACTGCATGGATCTTTCTCAAATTTGGTACACACGTTCGCCTTGGGGTCTAGTTGTGCAAGATATCTTTTCTGGTCTGATTCGAAAATCCAATATGGCCACCAGGCGGCCATCTTGTATTTCCCCCCATGAAACTTTATCACGATTTCTCAGGAACTACTGCATTGATCTTTGTCAATTTTGATACACAGGTTCCTCTTGAGGTCTAGTTGTGCAGGATACCTTTCTCGGTCCGAATCGGAAATCCGATATGGCCACAAGGCGGCCACCTTGGATTTCCCCATGAAACCTAGTTATCGTGATTTCTCAGAAACTACTGCATGGATCTTTCTCAAATTTGGTACACAGGTTCACCTTATGATCTAGTTGTGCAAGATATCTTTTCTGGTCTGATTCGAAAATCCAATATGGCCACCAGGCGGCCATCTTGTATTTCCCCCCATGAAACTTTATCACGATTTCTCAGGAACTACTGCATTGATCTTTGTCAATTTTGATACACAGGTTCCTCTTGAGGTCTAGTTGTGCAGGATACCTTTCTCGGTCCGAAAGGAAAATCCGATATGGCCACAAGGTGGCCACCTTGGATTTCCCCATGAAACCTAGTTATCGTGATTTCTCAGAAACTACTGCATGGATCTTTCTTAAATTTGGTACACAGGTTCGCCTTGGGGTCTAGTTGTGCAAGATACCTTTTCTGGTACGATTCGAAAATCCAATATGGCCACCAGGCAGCCATCTTGGATTTCCCCATGAAACTTTGTTATCGTCATTTCTCAGGAAGTACTGCATGGATCTTTCTCAAATTTGGTACACAGGTTCACCTTATGATCTAGTTGTACAAGATACCTTTTTCGGTTCAAATTGAAAATCCAATATGGTCACCAGGCGGCCATCTTAGATTTCCCCATGAAACTTTGTTATCGTGATTTCTCAGGAAGTGCTGCCTGGATATTTCTCAAATTTGGTAGACAGGTTGCCCTTGTGGTCCAGCTGTGCAACATACCTTTTCTGGTCCGATTCGAAAATCCAATATGGCCACCAGGCGCCCATCTTGGATTTCCCAATGAAACTTTGTTATCTTGATTTCTCAAGAAGTACTGCATGGATCTCCCCAAATTTGGTACACAGATTCCCCTTGTGGCCCAGTTGTGCAAGATACCTTTTTCGTCCGATTCGAAATCCAATATGGCTGCCAGGTGGCCATCAGGAATTTCCCCTTGAAACATTGTTATCGTGAATTCTCAGGAAATATTTCATGGATCTTTCTGAAATTTGGTACACAGGTCCCACATGGGGCCTAGTTGTGCAAGATACCTTTTTTGGTCCGATTCGAAAATCCAATTAATACGGTATTCCCGAGTTGTGACGTTGCATCACAAGAGTCGGCGGATCAAACGGTGGGAAATATTCTATATATTGACTATAGAGAATATCCATATCTTCACCTTCCATATCAAGGAGTTCACATAATTCGGAATTAAAATGTATTTCTTCAAATTTTAAATCAGTTTTGTTTAGTCCATGCTGTTGCAAGTGAACTGCCCCACCCTTTCGTCTGCTGGCGGGTCAGCTACATGAAGGGACGTCACTCTTGTGACACAATGTCTCAACTCGACAACTGTAAACTACTGCACGTTTCGATCCAAGGGAAGTAATCAGGATTCAGACACTTTCAAATTCGAAGTTTCCACATTACTGCGCGGATCGGATCCCTTCAGTATTAAGTATTGTACCATCTTACTGTTTTCGAGCATGGTATCTTAAAAGAGATATTTCAAACTAGTCCAGTAAACAGAACAGAATTAGCATTCGTTCCTAATTATAAAATCTTAAGTATGCCAAAGTGTCAAAGAGATTTTTCTTCGCTTCCAGTACCCAATGATGACACGTGCAACAAACAAAAAAAATACTACAAAACGAAGACGAAGGATCCTCCGTACATGTACATTCACTTTCAGACTAACTTTGCTCATTTCTCTTGTACTATAACAACCGACATAAGTACAGTTTCTAGAAATCTTGAAACTCCTGAAACTTAGAAAGATTATATCTTGGTGTTTTCCAGTGTCCCTTTTTCGATCTTTTTCGCTCAGATTCAAAATTCTGTAAACAAAATTACAACTCAATCGTCTTAGTTAGTAACAATGGACAAAAAGATCCTCTTGTCATTAGCTTACAATTATCGGACAATGGTGGGCGCCAAGATCCATCAGGATCTCTCGTTTAAAATATGTTCTGAGTGAAATCCACACAGATTTTATCAAAGCCTCATTCGGGCGACTCGACCAATAAGGAACGTCCGACGAGCTTACTAGAGCAGACCAATTAGCTGGTAGCTACTGACATCGATATATTGGTGCGTACCTTTTCGAATACAGAGAGTAATAATTTGTTCAGACGCATCTTGCTATCGTTCTGAAGGGATATTTGTATATGGATTCAGCCCTACCTAGTCTGCCCATTTCGCTCAATTATTTTTCTTATTCTTTCCAGTCACATATCATGGCCGCTATTTTGATTTTTTCCATGTTCAATAGATCGGAGGTTTACGTGCACAGGCTCGGATTGATCTCAATAAAATTTGCTATAAATGCACGAAGTGTCAGCCGTTAATTTTTCATCTATTCAGAGATTGTGTAGAAAGTTTGCTAGGCGATAATCCTCCGCCCCTGGCCTGATAGGGTTGAGCCATCGCAGTGGGATAGGCCTACAACGTGTTTTATACCCAACATTTCGTCGTGTTTTCCAAAGGCATACTCATTGAGGTTGAATTTTTAAATTGCCAGAAACTTTAAGCAGCAGCAGGCCGTAAGACGGGGTTATCTAATTCATATGCAAAAATCCATCTACACCAGCCTGTAGATGCGAGTAGTGATAGTTTAAGAAATCATATTTCAGTGAAGCTGTCGGGAAATGAATTGTCATGAGAGGAATTTTGGCACAAGGTCGTCGACTGACATATAAAATCAAGTCGGAAATATCAGGATAGCGTCTCCAAGGACCGTTGAAGGCGAGTGGTACTCGAAATGTGCGCAATTACATTGTCCGTAACTAAAGTGCATCGAGAGATGACTCTTTCCAACCAAATTATCCTCCTCAAATAGGTTAATTTACAGGCGCTGCACTCTGACCTCCTGTCAGAATATTGCACACTGCTGAGGTGAAAATATGGAGATTTAACCATCTATATGGACCCACTGAGAATTCAATATGATGGACTAATTTGCGATCTGCGTGACCGTTATTCTTCATTATGTGAAAGTGGCCATTTAGTGTATGGTCCGGGCGCCCATGATAAGAAATGGGGTTCCCGTTATTTCTTAGTTGTCAAATTTTGTCCAACACAGCAGGTTACCCTGGATCTTGACTGTCAACACCATGCAGGGTGGATCGACACCGGCCTAAGTTGGTAGTAAGGTGTGAGCGACATCACAAAACCCGAGGTAGCGGATCAATTTTCGTGATCTGAAAAACGGTGGCAAGAGTACTGAAACTACAGAAACTCCCTGGATTTTTTTTTAATCTGTTCAAATAAGATAATAGTCTGCTCAGCAATAAATTGATTCGTAAAGTTTTGAATGTCCGCATATCCAATGAAACAGTACGTTGCCATTCGTGATAATAAAGTGTTTGTAGATATAAGAAATAGTCGAGAATAGTTGCTTTAACTGAAAATGGGATAATCCCTCATTGTCTCTCGTGTCTGTTCAAATAGGATGATATATAGCTCTGCATGCATGAATGTCTTCAAATCAATATTTTGAACAGGAGTCCTCATCGAAGGAAGTCAATAGAGGGTCATTTCAAATTATCCGAAAAGCCGCAATTCTGTCCATAATTCTGTAAGTCAGGTCTAGCGCTAACTTAGTATCTCAAGGGCACTGGCATCGGTCGTAGTTTACAATAGGTAGAGCAGTGTACCCGTAAAAATTTAGAGTAAATAATGACTATTAGTTCGACTAGAAAATCACCATAGCCTCCATGAGGTGATAAGGCTGGTGAACTGGACTATACCACCAAGCGCTTCCACTCAAGCGTTTCTCAAATTTGGCGATGCATATCACATGCTCATTGCAAAATACAAGCGTAGCGTGCAAGATCTATGTCGTTACGTTATAACTTGTGCCTAATTCCGCTTAACCCAGGGTTAGGGGCCGTATGAACCCATGTATTTCGAGATCCTCAGGGTGTTCATATGAACAGTTAAAATCAAAGCGTGACTGAGATACATCATTCTAGCGACTGTACTACGAAAATCATATGGATTAAGGATACTGACCAGCTAAACGGATTAGATATTTTTGGAACATCATGACTTGCCGGCATCATCGAAAACTGTTGACCGCTTCTCGCTTGCAGAAACTAGTCTATATTTATGTAAACTAAAATGATTATTTTATCAATTTTCTGTCAAATGCTGTTGTATGAATTAGGTCTTTGAATTATTAAACGTTTTAATGAACTACGGCTGAATATTCACTTTTATCCTGATTATAATTCCATTATTGGGAGAGCGATGGAAACACGGTTAATCATCTATCAATTTGAGGAATTGTGCAAGTCGTCTAATTAAAATATTATTGCGGTTGGTAAATAGAATTTATAAACCGTTATCAAGCTTATTTCTACAGAAATAATGAAGAATTTTTGTCTTGTTCTGGATATACTGAACTGCTCACAATCGAAGCTATAATGATGTTCATCTTCGACAAAATATTACATTGTGAGCATATTCCTTCTTCAATGTTTTGATCCATCTGCACTTGCGGACAAGAATGATATAGATTTGTGATGACTTACTAGACGGAATAATTGAAGTAATCATTTTCCACAGCGATCGAGGATGAAACATGTGTTCGTCAATTAGCGATTTGTAAAAGTCGTTCTTCACCTGCCGTATAATTCCTACGGGGAAATTTATTTTGTGTTTGAAAGCTTCGAAGTACGAAGAATCCCCCGACAATTCAAATTTCTGAAGTGGACAGTCGCGCGTTCGCATTTCATTAGCAACTTCGTCTTTGATCTTGGGTAGTAAATCAGTTTTTCAACAGAATCTTCGAAGTCATTAAATAATGTCTATTTGCTGTATAGAGGGCCAGATATTTGCAGTTCCTCCTCGCCATAGCTATCATTCGTCCATGTCTCGGACATACCAAAAATATCGAAAGGGTTTAATCATAAGATTAGCTTAACCTGATGAAGTTCATGGTCGAGCCTAATTATATTGAGGTGAACGAATTTTATACCTTGGTACAAAACAGTTATTTGACATGGAGGGGCATTTGATTTTAAATCACATTGTTTATGTTCCCATGTTCGTTTGATGTCCGCTTGTCGTCGAAATGGAAAGGCGTGTAATTATTTCCTTTCCTCATGTTCATTGATCCAAAAATCTGCGCGTATGTGTATATTTAGATCACACTAGTTCTGTGGAATTCACTTTGGCATTTATGTTGCAGCTTATCAAATTTTGGAAATCACACATCCACATTGGCACAGAACGGGTTTGACACAATACCGAAATGCTGTTTCACACCAAACTTGGGCGAAATATTTGTTTAAGCTTTCTCAACAGGATCTAACGTTTTTTAACAGTCCAGGTTTGGTAAAAGCACCACTTTTGAGTGAAAAAATAAGATCAAACGTAAAACCTGGAGAACACTGACAAAACAACCACACTGGTCCGCAATGTTGAAACGTTCGAACAACAAATACAAATAGTCAAAAGCGGCGATGATATAGTCCTAACAAGCCATCTGATGAAGAGCGATGAACTATGGGACTGTTATAGATTCAAGAACCTAAACATTATCAGAATGCAAGTTCTTCTTCAGAATACAGTTCTGTGTGGCCCGATTATACTCACGTCAGCCGTGATAAATGACGAAATTATCACGCAACGGTGCCAGTATTATCTTATCTTTGGTTCTCGCCTTGTTCACCGTGGATGTTTGAAAATGTGAACCATTATTATACGCCCGTCAAATTTGACGGGACGTATTATGGTATGGCGTCGTCCGTCCGTCCGTTAACTTTTTCTCGTCAACGCAACTCGTCCTAGAGTTTTCAATGGATTCTTCTGAAATTTGGTAAACATGATCGGTATCATGTGTAGATGTGCACGAACATTTTTCGGCCCGATTCAACGTTTTCCCCTTGATTTTGGTCTGAAATCCTTGTATTTGGCACCTATTGTCTTCGTCAACGCAACTCGTCCCAGAGTTTTCAATGGATTCTTCTGAAATTTGGTACACATGATCGGTACCATGTGTAGATGTGCACGAACTGTTTTCGGCCCGATTCGACGTTTTCTTGAGTTACTCTCTTGATTTTGGTCTGAAATCCTTGTATTTGGCACCAACTGGCTTCGTCAACGCAACTCATCCTAGAGTTTTCAATGGATTCTTCTGAAATTTGGTACACATGATCGGTACCATGTGTAGATGTGCACGAACATTTTTCGGCCCGATTCGACGTTTTCTTGAGTTACTCCCTTGATTTTGGTCTGAAATCCTTGTATTTGGCACCTATTGTCTTCGTCAACGCAACTCGTCCCAGAGTTTTCAATGGATTATTCTGAATTTTGGTACACATGATCGGTACCATGTGTAGATGTGCACGAACTGTTTTCGGTCCGATTCGACGTTTTCTTGAGTTACTCTCTTGATTTTGGTCTGAAATCCTTTTATTTGGCACCAACTGGCTTCATCAACGCAACTCATCCTAGAATTTTCAATGGATTCTTCTGAAATTTGGTACACATGATCGGTACCATGTGTAGATGCGCACGAACATTTTTCGGCCCTATTCGACGTTTTCTTAAGTTACTCCCCTTGATTTTGGTCTGAAATCCTTGTATTTGGCACCTATTGTCTTCGTCAACGCAGCTCGTCCCAGAGTTTTCAATGGATTCTTCTGAAATTTGGTACACATGATTGGTGCCATGTGTAGATGTGCACAAATTTTTTCCGCCCGATTCGACGTTTTCTTGAGTTACTCCCCTTGATTTTGGTCTGAAATCCTTGTATTTGGCACCTATTGTCTTCGTCAACGCAGCTCGTCCCAGAGTTTTCAATGGATTTTTCTGAAATTTGGTACACATGATCGGTGCCATGTGTAGATGTGCACAAAGTTTTTTCGGCCCGATTCGACGTTTTCTTGAGTTATTCCCCTTGATTTTGGTCTGAAATCCTTGTATTTGGCACCAACTGGCTTCGTCAAAGCAACTCATCCCAGAGTTTTCAATGGATTCTTCTGAAATTTGGTACACATGATCGGTACCATGTGTAGATGTGCACGGACTTTTTTCAGCCCGATTCAACGTTTTCTTCAGTTACTCCCCTTGAATTTGGTCTGAAATCCTTGTATTTTGGCACCTACTGTCTTCGTCAACGCAACTCGTCTCAGAGTTTTCAATGGATTCTTCTGAAATTTGGTACACATGATCGGTATCATGTGTAGATTTGCACGAATCTTTTTCGGCCCGATTCAACGTTTTCTTGAGTTACTTCCCTTGATTTTGGTCTGAAATCCTGGCAATTGGCACCTACTGTCTTCGTGAATGCAACTCGTCCCAGAGTTTTCAATGGATTCTTATGAAATTTGGTACACATGATCAGTACCAATTCGATGTTTTCTTGAGTTATCCCCCTTGATTTTAGTCTGGAATCCTTTTATTTGGCACCTACAGTCATGACAGTCCTCGTGAACGAGACTCGTCCTAGGGGTTTCATTGCATTCTTTTGAAATTAGGTACACATGATTGGTGCCAAGTGCACATGTGCATGAACTTTTCTCGAGTTGATTCGACAGTTTCTCGAATACTCCCCTTGATTATGATTATGGTCTGATAAGCGCATAACCGGGGGTGGGGGAATATGCACTCCTGCAGAGTTAGAGTAACTGAAGTCTACCTGCTCCTACAAATACCGCTCTAGGCCCTTATGTGCCAACCCCCCAGACCTGATTTCCAAACCTGCCTACACCACTGTATACAACAATGATGGCTTATACATGTACAGTATTATGACTGTTGCAATAATACAAACAACATACAGTCCAGGTAGGTTCATTTGCATTTTGGATCAATCATTAACTTAGCATAATACAGGAGAAGTATTATCAGGCATCAGTATTATCTTCTCTTTTGTTCTCGCCTTGCTCACCGTGGATGTTCGAAAATGTGAACCGTTATTCATTTAGCGTTTGGATCAATGATTAACTTAGCATAATAAAGGAGGAGGGTGACTCTGAAGATATCAGCAGGAAGTATTTCGAAGATCAGAATCTCTACATATATTTATTCATGTCATCGTCAAGAATGGTGGTTTACATAGTCATTTCTTTGGTATACAAAAGCTTTACAGATTATTAAAAAATAATGAACCAGTTGGCAAAAATTTGTATTGCCAACCCGTCAGGTTATTGACAAAGTCTTAAATAGGAATACCCCTCCTCTCATATAAGCCCTAGCTATCAGGCAAGAAAACCTCACTGAACTCTGATAACAAAGCATCAAAAGAACTCTCACTATTCCGGTGATCATCCTCATAATTCATTTCATTGGTAAGTTCATTTGAACATCTTTTTGCTTTATTTCATTTTGGTTAATTTCATTAATTAAAACATTACTCACTGTACAGTATGTGTGACTTGAATATTTTTGAATATTCTGTGAATCTTATAATACACATGGAACTGTTGTAACCCACCATTCTCGACAATGAGAACTATTTTTTCAATATCTGGAAATTCCATAAAATTTGACTCCCAAATATATAAAAGAAAATGGTTCTAAATTTTAATAGAAATATAAACTGGGTTAGATTAATTTGCTCGCACCCTCCCCCATATCGCTGTGATTATGTCACTCAGGTGGAATGGCATTATTTCTGCCCGTCATATTTCGAAAAAAAATGGGGGATTATGCTGAATTTGTAATATATTTGAGAGGAAAAGTCAGAATGCATTATGTGCATAGTGGGCCATTGACGAAAGAGAGTATCAGAACATAAATTATCTCAATATTTGCTCAGCTGATGTACTAAATATAAATTCACCTGGCCTGGGGAGCACTTCCCGCCCCGCTCCTCTCCCTCCTCGTTGATTTTTGTTCTTATTTCCGTTACGACGAAAGAATGGAGAGCTAAGACTTCGTGACTTTGTAGATTACAATACTGGAGTCTAATTTTGAGCTTATTTGCTTAGGATCATGGGTAAATTCAAAATGACGGTCATGTGGGGTACCAGAGAAGTGATATTTTCGTCAGATTTCTTCAAAATTTACGCTTTTCTGCACAGGAAAGTGGGCAAAATCTACTTTATTCCATATCAGATTATTATTTACTAATTTATCATGCAGTTTTGCGAAACAAAGACATGAATAAAAAATTCGAAAAATCTGGCTGAAAAATCGTCCAAAAATGCCATTTTTGATAATGACGTCATCATGACAGCGATCTTGGATATTTTTACATTTTCTTGTAGAACTTGACCCAAAAATATAGTGTGGTAAGTTTCAGCCCTCTAGCCTTAGTGATAGCTAAAATATATAGGATGGCACTCCCCTCCCTAGGCTGCCGTGTGGTCCACCCCAAATCGCTCAGGTCAGATAGGGTTAAGTAACGCCGTATTTTGATGGTTTGTGACCTTCAGTTCTGTGATTTTAAATTAGCCATAGTGCATATTAACATCATATATCTAGGCCCAAGAATAAACATAGTATATGTTTCCGGAGAGCGTCAGATGTATTTTCAAACGTTGTTTTATGACATGTGGAAACTGCGGATTTTTAATATACTGCCAGAATGTGGAGAATCTGTATATTTATTGTGTCCTATAGGTTATTATTAGCAACATGATACTTCTCTCTGTATGAGGGGTTATATTAAAATGAGAAACAAATTTTCTCACAGTCACGGAGCATGGCATCGCGATTTCAAGTATCGGCCTACGTGAGTATTGGGATATATTTACAGTAAATATGGAACCTTGACCATAAAACCCAAATAACCGACTCGACGTCAAGATTGTCACCGGCTCCCATTTAGTTTTTATGACAGGTCTCCAGACGCACACTTATAAGTCATTAAATATACTAGATACATAGTTTGGCCATCTCAGAAGGTATAGCGAAGGTCATTACGCAGGTATAAAGTATTTCCAATTTAAAAGAATTGTTTGTAGATTCACCCATCTACGATACAAATGAAAAGACATAATGCGATCATCACATCGAACATTTATAGCCAGTCGTTGTCCACAAGTAGTGTAGAAGGACAGAAGCAGTGAGAGATGGTTTGGAAATATCTGCCCTGATTGTGAGAAAAAACAAATCAGTGCAATCTATATATTAGTTACTATTCACCAGGTAAACATCAAACAAGTAGTCAGAGAGTCTGTACAAGAAGTTCATCATCAAATGGTAATTGAGATATAGTGACGATAAAAGGCAAGAACCCGGGCGAAAGCCCTCGAAGTGGGTAAAAAGCATGACAGTGCACACACACACATACAAACTCACATTCACATTTCTTCGCCAATTAATGCGAGAGATGCATCCCAAACAACAATGTAATATAGCAAAATTGAAGTCTTCAGTAAAGAGACAATAATCTGAGGAAAATCACCGAAAAAAGTTATCGAAGACAACAACAAAAAATCCAGAAAGTGCAAATCTTCATTGTACTGTGCTGCGTCATTGTCAGCCTCAAAGTCGTGCGTCATTGTCAGCTTCAATGTCGATGAAATAGTAGCCGAGATATCGTACGGACAAGTTTGGTCATACGGACGGACACACGGACGGACGGAGAAAGTGATTTCTGTATGCCCCCTTCAACTAGATGTGAGGTAATAACGATGTACAAATACGAGCTGGTTCCTTGAACAAAATTCAGCGGTTTTTTTAAATCCTGTCATTGACGATTATGCTTCATTGCAATGAATTTCGAAGTGTACTGTATCATTTCACAAATGTTGGGCCTGTTCATTTGAGCATCATAAATACCGACAACTCACGGCGGTCAAACGCCCCCAGCTCCGGGTTAAGCGGAATTAGACGTATACGCTACCAAACGTCGCGTCACAAATGATTCACGCAATTCGTAATCGGCGTGAAATATTTATTGCTATATTGGTCAAACCCGAAATGGATATAGCCTTGTCGACCTTCAGCAGCAGTGTGTTGTGTTTTGAAACTGGAACATTATCATTTTTCAGTAATAATGCTAGATATCATGCCTACCTCTTATCATGAAGATAAAACCAATTTTAAAAATTGGACCCCCCAGTCACATTATCAAATATAGATTACAAAATTATATCAAGGTGCATCGCGGAATTCCGACGATTTACCATGAATAATTGACGAGAAACGGTGTTCAGTGATGAGTAGGTGCACTTGGAAAATAACGAGACTGTAATTCGATCTCATAAACGATACAGCAGAAAAACGCTCGTATAATTATCTTACTAGTGGGTTTTGTATCTTGAAATTATAAACAAAACTGTCCGTTATCATTTGATTTAGTATATCAGGAAACGTGGATCCGGACCGTCCAAAATGGTAGCTAAAACTGTGTTGTGAATAATGGGCATATCTCCGAATTCTTCAATGTGCAGGTGAGGGACAGTATCTCCTTATTTCTAGAAGTAAACAAATAGAGTGCTCGGGGGAAAGATCAGCAATATAATGATGCTGAGTACTTCGATTCTCGAAGGACCGAGATAATGACTTGAAGCCGCACTGGGTCTATTAAGTATGCGTTAATCCTGGTCAGCGGGTTATATCTGAATGTAAATTGAGTTTATCGTGGTGAGTATTGTCCAGAAAATGGAGCCCCGCTATAGAATAAATTTTAAATTTATTTCAAGTAATGACCTACGGAAGATGGACACATTTACAGGCTCCGTAAAAAAAATGGCAACAATAATGCATGAATACCTAAGAATAAACAATGTCTCAGATAACTAGAACTGCGAGCAGTTTTGGCGGCTTCCGAGCTAGACAATCTAGATGATGTCTACATGCCCAGGAATTAGAATTCGTCTGACTGAAAAACCTTCAAGTTTGATAGATCATGTATTCTAGAGAATTAGATGTCCAAGCAGATTTTCACTTTCCTTGCCTCACGAAGACCGTTTATGTATATTCGTGTCTGCTTAGATTCAGTTTATAATTGAACGCACTTGGAAATGCACCTGCACAAGTCTTAACTGTGTATTCCATTATAATTTTGTCAAACAACCAGGAAAGAAACAGGTTAATCGAAAGGATTCGGTTGTACATAGTCAAGGAAGATTCAAACTACTCTGAATCTGGTTTTATCTCAACATGATGATACCCCTGAACAAAAGTATCAAATATGACCTCTCTCAAGATAGGGAGACAGTGAAACCGTAGAAATGGCATGATAATTACATCCAAAACTGATGGTGGTCTGACGGATAAATATTGCAGCCTTTGTATTTTATTTGAAAGGAAGGTGGATAGAGAGAGTAGCTTACGACGATGGCATCCTGGAGATATCCGTGAAAGCGCCTGTCCTGTTGGATACAGCTTCTACCCTGTGAGTGGAAATGATAATTTGTTCTTGTGCGACACGATAATAGCAAGGCCAATATGTTCGGAAGTCTTGCATTTTCTGTCTCCTTGAGACACCCAAGGCAACGATATTAAATGGTTCATTAATTCCAACTTACAGAAGTATATTATTCCTTTCGACTACCGATCGACGTTGCCACTCAGTATGCTACATATTGTAACTACGAATCGCGCATTGAGAACACCCGTTATCCAATCAAAGAACCTTATGCAGAACTAGGGTGAGTGAGTGAATAGGGTTTAACGTCGCTTTCAACATTTTTTCAGCTATATCACGACGGGGAAGGGGCGGGAGGGAGAGGGGGAGGGGCGTTGGTATACCTACTTGTAACAGAGCAAACATCGAAAAACCTCATGCAGAACTAAACTTAAATTGAGAATATTATGTGAAAACATAAATTGACTCTTGAAAGTTATGAGTAAATGTTTTCTAACGTCATTTATACTTGTAGTTGACAAACATATGCCCTGAGGCCTATGAGCAAATTCTAAATGGTGATAAAAAGAATACTAACCAATTGGATGAATATGGAAGGTTACTTAGAATACCTTGTGGTAAAGGAATGCGGAAATTCAGTGAAGAAAACTTCTTTAAAGTTCACAATTAGCACAAATTTAACGGCTTCGTCGATATAAATGAGCCCGTTCTCCTTTTATTCACACCACGTATACAACTATTTTTTAAAAGTTATTTTTTTTGCTCAAATGAGACGGATGCCACGTCAACAAAGTTAGACATATGCAAATACAATTTTGAGGAGCTAATTACCAATTTATGTATAAATTCATCACAACAAATTTTAGATTCTTAATGAACTGAGCCTGAGGTATCCGACTTCACGTTAGATAAGACACGTAGCATGATTTGATACACTCTGCAACGGAGCGAATAATTATCTAATAACGATTCTTGTCATGGTTCACCTAAAAAAAACGATCTTCGAACTGAACGAGCCTTGTTACGATGCTGTCACGAATCTGTAATACCTGAAGTCTGTTATTTTTATCTTCCGACGCACGAAGATCTAAAAGGGGACTATAGTATCTGGGTCCGTCCGTCCGTCCGTCCGACTTCGTTTCCGGATAATAACTTCTGAATTGGCTGATAGAACTGACGAAGCTACAAGTTTAACGGGATATGATTTTTCTCCATTGAGGAAAGATCGTGTTGCCCGGGAGGGTGGTGGTATACACTGAAAAAAGCCTGGCGTTAGAACCGCTTAGAAATTCAATAGGTGTAGTGTTTAGACCGTTTAAAAACTAAACGGGTGTTGCGTTAAACCGTTTAGTTGCAGCGTTTAGTTGCTTCTTTTCCTAATCATGGCCATTTAGAAACTAAACGTAGACTGTTTAGTTGACTTCAATCACGGTAGTGGACAAAGATTCGATTCTAAACACCGGTATCTAGCACAAAGTATTCATTAAACATACCAATGCAAAGGGTCTTTTCAGTTACCAATTTGCGACGGAATTGGTCACAAACGTGTCAGGTTTATTCAAGAGATCATACGCAGGGTATATGCATTGAGTATATCCTGTTTCATATATATTTAAGCTCATTTTTTCATATTTGTCCAAGAAATAAATCATAGTCTCTCTCAATTTAGAATATTGTAGTTAGCTGAATAGCCCAGGGCGTTGAAATTAAATATTACAAGTGGTTATGTGCGTCGATTAATAATTTATTGGGTAGTGCATATCAGACGGTATTTGTATCGTGAATATTAAACGGGTGTCGAGAAATTCCATACCCCATCTTCAACACGGGTGTTTAGAAATCTAAACGGCAATCCGGGTATCTGGGAGATCTACATCCGGGTATCTTTCGTGTCTGCTGCTACGTGGATCTTGGTAAGTGTGATTGAATCTGGTATAATCTTTTGAAATCTTCTTTCAGTACTTTCAATGATTGATTTCTTATTGATGCAGTGTTTTTCTCTGACCCTTTTATAGTGTCCCTACCTGATTATCTTCCTAAAATGCAGTAAGATTAATTTTAACAAGTTCGTTTGTAGTTTCTGTGTTTCTACAATTTTCATATTCAATTTGAAACGATTCACTGGGCGCCTTGCATTTTTCTGGCATTAATACACTACCCTTTCTATTTTTCTCTCCCGTTCTCTTAAATGTCATCGTGGATGCTCACTCAAGTTATTATTTTCACGATTGCATTGTTTAGTTTACAATCAAATGCATTCTCCTGGAGACCCGCGCTTTTTGACCAAGTAGACAAGGGAAATAACTGGAGCGAGGTGAATGAATCTGTTTTCAGGGGAAAGAACTCGTCAGCGCATAAAAGGGTGCGCTCGCGTCGACATGGCCGAATCGGAAATGCTGCAGGAAATGTTTTGTGCCAGGTGTTGTTCAAGAGAGATGAACAATCACAAATCTCTATGGCACAAATATGATCCAAACTTAGTGTTCTTTCAAAGGTTGCGAATATACCAGCAAAAGCTGGAACGCTTATAGGATACACATGAGTAGACATGATCACCCTAATAATGATTCTCAAGATACGAGCAACAACAACAACAATAACACAGAAGCAATGGATTGGGAAAATGAGGTAAAAATTTGAATGGACACTCAGAATATAACAGAAAGCTTAATACTGTATGTCATTTGCACATAGATACTGAGGCATACTTGCTTAGGCAGAAAATTACCTCTGTGTGCCAATATTCATGAAACCCTTGAATGCTGTAGCTTTTTAATTGTTCGCGGTCGCCTAATTATTTGAACATCTTCATGCAACAATATCAACACAACAATGACACTCACAGTCATGATGATTAAACCTTGATGCAATGTAGTCATTTACTTGACTGGTTCTGCTGCCTAGTAGCCAAGGGCAAATACCCTTTTGAGGTTTGATAGTCATTCCTTTTCTCATACATTTATGCTGGAAACACCTATTAAATTGAATCTGTTTTATTCGATTGTAGTCTGTGTTGTGACAGATTTGTCTGCCAGAATACGCTACTTGAGATAGACGAGTAAGCGCAAGTCCTTACATGTATCACAAGTGGAGCACACGCGTCAACCCAAGGCTGCGAAACTCAGTCTCAGTACAGATGAAAGCTCTCTCATTCAACATAGTAAAAGAATTTCACTGACAGAATATGAAGCACACTGCCAGATGTTACTGCAGTTATATGAGAAGTATGATGGTGCTGCCAGCAAGAAAAGAAACCTACGTCAACAGACGGGAGTGGATCGACGGGATTAGAGATTTGCCGATCCACTATTTGTAAGTTTTTTTTTAAACCCTCCACCCCGATATCGAACACTGGTGTTAACGTCTCTTTAAATTTATAAAATGTAAATGTAGTTGTCAAATATATGACAGTTTATTTGTTCGCTTAATTGCTGTCACAGGGACATCAAATTTCATATTAGCAACTGGATTAAATCGAAATGATCAACTTCAAGTGCTGAGTTGTCCCCATTAGAAGGGGGGGGGGGGGATATAGCGAACGCTTTGTCTGTCCGTCCGATTTTCTTGTCCACGCAATATCTCGGTTAATATTTGATGGACAGATTGAAACTTGCATGAAATGTGGCCAGTGCCTCGTAGTTGTGCAGCGTAGAGTTTTTTTCCGAGTTTCGGTTATATTTTCGAGAGTTATGGCCCTTCGTTCCTGAAATCTCTGTGAATTGGACTTGTTCAGGTTGGATCTTCCTCTGCATTTCACTTATACTTTCAAGAGTTATGGCCTATTGTTCCTGGATTTCCCTGAACTGGGACTTGTCCGGGCTGGATCTTGGTTAATATTGTATGGACAATTATGAAATTTGGATGATATATGGTCAGTGCCCTGTAGTTGTATATCGTGAAGTTTCTCCGCATTTTGCTTATATTTTCAAGAGTTATGGTCCTTTGTTCTTGAAATCTTTGTGAATTGAGACTTATCCAGGCAGGATCACGGTTAATATTGTATGTACAAGTATGAAATTTGCATGATATATGGTCAATGCCCCGTACATGTAGTTGTGCAGCATGAGGCCTCTCTGCGTTTCAGTTATATTTTAAGAGTTATGACCCTTTATTCTTTAAGCCTGTCTGTGAATGGGGAATATATTTATGTTGGTTGGATTTCGGTTAATACAGAACAAAACAATGGCGGGGCAGTGTCGGACGAAAGCGAAATGAGGAGCATCTCTGATTGCTTCTTTCCTGCGTTTTTATTATTCCAGCTGTCCAGTGTTCCTGATCGATGATCATTTTAAAATAAAATTTCATTAAACTACTTCATTTATTATGATCTCCGATTTCAAGTTTTTCAAATTTTATATATTTGATTTTGCAGGTGTATGCAGAACTCGGCCAGATGAGGCAAACGCAAATAAGGAGAAACTCTTTGAGGTTGGAGCTTCAATACCAGAGAAACAGAGAAAACCAGTGAGTGTAATTATCCAAAGATAAATTTACCACAATTTCACAAGTAAAATATTACTTTATCATCGGTAGCAGGAGAGTAAATTTTCTGTCCATATCCCAATATTATATTGTGATGGCATGGAGACAGACATTTTAATTGTTCACTTCGTTTGAAAATGTCTCTCCTACCCTCACATCCCATTGCAATATAATATCGGGATTGAGACAGAAAATCTGAAAACTCATCTTGAAAACTGATGCAAAAATGTTTGCTCTATATGCATGGTATGGATTTAGGGATGGAAAGTCGATCTGTTTTCCCCCTTTGTGATTTCCGGGGCACCTTTCCTTTCTTCCAGTTTCTGTTATCCCTTTTCTTGTTTCTATACTCCCTTCCACATTCTGTCCTCTCTGTAATCAGTTATTCTCTCTCCTTAGATTTTAAACTCTTCTCTCTACCAGAATAGAACTCCAACATCCCTGCTTGTTGCAGGATATGTTATGATATAGCTGAAATAGTGCTGAAAATGACAAACTCAAATTCATTCTTTCACTCACTATAGCATCATTCATCTGTCAACACAATTCCTAGAGTTATCAGGGGATTCTTGCTTAATTTTGCACACATATGCGCCAGCATTTGAAATGTAGATGTGACTTTTTTGATGCGATTCGTTAATTTCCTGAGTTATTCCCCTTGATTTTCCTCCAAACCACCTATCTATATATTCTTTGTACTGGCCCCTTGTACTTCAGTTCTCTCTTCGATGCATCTACTCCGAGAGGTCTCATTGGAATCTTCCTCTACCAGAATAGAACCCCAGCATCCCTGAGCTTGTCGTAGGAGGCGACTAACGGGGGACGTCGTGATATAGCTAAATTATTGCGACGTTAAACTCTAATTCACTCACACACTCACTCATTGAAATCCTCTGAAAATTGGTATACGTTGTCGACGCCATATGCTAATGTGCATTTGACTGCATTTAATGCGAGTTACCCATTTCTTGAGTTATTCCCCTTCATCTTACACCCTGTAATTACTATATACTTCTCAAGGCATCTACTCAAATAGTTTTCATTGGAATCCTCTAAAATTTGGTTCACTTTGTCGACACTATAATATGCAAATGTGCGTGCAACTGTTTCGTCATAATTTGTCTGTTTCCTGAATTATTCCCCTTTGTTTTGCCCCAAAACATCTATATTTAAAAATCTCGTGTGAAAAGGATCCTCTGAAATCTGGTATACGTCACCATAGTTGGAAGTTGAGATGTGAATGTTTTTTGAACCGCTGAATTTTATTATTTTCAGAAACTGCTAGGAGACATTGTAGTTTTTCAGTTTTTTGAGAAAGAAACAGCTTTCGATCGAGGAAAGGGGACTAGGACACAGAGCATTTCGGTCTACAAACAGGCAAGTTCAATACATGGATATTTTCTGTCTGGATTTTGTTCAAGAAACTTGTCAACAAGGTGCGTTTTCAATTGTTTTGACGAACATTTCTGAAGAAACGGCACTCTGTTTCACATTTGTAGACGATCTTCACACAATGAACTGTATTTTTTAGTAAATAAACACCAACCTTGCTTGAAATATTTTATGAAATATGTTTTAAATGGAGTGAACCATGTCTGATTAGGTTTTCCCACACGTGACTCCAAATTGTTTTGAAAGTGGACCAAACGTGCAATGGTCACTCTGAATGTATATATCCGGAGTCGACACTAGGAACATGACAGTCTGCCAACGGATATATCCGGAGTCGACAGGACGAGGGTTAATTGCCATGTAGGTTAGCATTCTGAAATTTATGCACAAGTGGTTGTTCTTCTATTGTATGATAATTCATGCAGGTGTGTGGTGCTTACAAAATAACATTTCTGTTTTCTCTTGCAGGTTGATACACCAGAAGAAGGAGATCGTTACATAAAATCCATTAAACTGGAGGGAGCGCCCAGGCTGGTCTTCATCACAGACAAGACAAAACCCGATGGCTTTATCGATGTTCTGTTTCCAGCCGACAAATGTGTTCTTCATGGATTTGTCAAAAGTGTACCCATGGCAGTACTATCATTACTATCATGATTGTATTATATTGCATGGATTTCATATCCTTGTGTATACTCTCGGATATTGGGCTTACAACAGCAACAGTTATTCAATGAACCCTTTGTAGAAGCCAAATCCCAGAAATATATCCAGTTCACTAACCGCTTGGAGAAAATCAAAGCTTAAACGCTGATCAACATATTCATTCAAGAGTTTTTGAACACTTTCTAGAAGCCGAATTCCGAAAATTCCTGAACATTCGGTCGTTTCAATGGAGAAAGTTATCGAGTGTAATTTCATGATAATCTCATCCACGAGATGAATAAATTGGAATTTTTTTTATTTGAAAACAGGTCTTGACAGTTCTTTATACCTTTGTTTAATCTCTCAACATCATCATAGAGTTTTCTCAACACCCTTGTTTGATAATCTAAACACTCTAGAAATCTAAATGGAAAATTGTGTTTGAAAGTCATGTCTGTCAAATAAGTTGATTAAACGTGTTTAAGGCATTTAGAAATCAAACATGGGTATGGAGAAACTTTATAGGTGTTGAGAATCTAAACACACAAAACTAAACATCCATATTCAATTCCTAAACAGACAATTCTAAACGCCATCTACATTCTAAATGCTCTAACGGTGTTTCTAAACAAACAATTCTAAACACCATTTAGATTGTAAATGCTCTAACGGTGTTTGAAAGTCATGTCTGTGAGGTGTTTAATTGGCATTGAGAATCTAAACGCCCCCTTTTTTCAGTGTACGTATTTACATTAAAGAAACAATAATATATAAAGAAATGATTAACTTACAGTAGGTTAGCCTGGAATCAATGTGGTGCGAAGTTAGGCTAAAATGTAACAAATTTATTTTAGGAACTACCTATAAAACACCATCAGCAGGAGTAGGTTATTGGGACCTGATCAATAATTCAATAGAGAACACTGTAAAAATTGGCGACATGTTTAACGTCTCAAAATGAAACATGATTTTGTCCCAACTTTTGGGACATGTGAGTACATACATATTTCATTTCGAAACGGCTTCATGTTTCAATTTGAAACACGTGTCATCCTCATGTGTGTTAATCATGTCTCAATATGGACATGTCGTCGTCAAACATGTGTCCGTTTGAAACATGTGACACACTGCAGAGTGAAACATGTGTTGTATGTACATCTGTCAATCTGAAACATGTTACGGCCGACTACATGTTTCAAAATGAAACGTCTAAGCCCAAACATGACTTTGTCCCAACTTTTGAGACATGTCGCAACCGAAACGTGTCCGAACATGTCTCAAACTTGGAAGTGATTCAGAATAGTCTATCTCCCATTACATGTTTCATCAGATCGCCAGATCGCCTGTAAAAGAAACAGAAATACACGAATCGTTTATTAAATTCAGCTTGCATCAGTTTTTATTCTCTTATCTTCGATGGAAGTCCAACTCGGGTGTAAACCAACAATAACGATAGGCTACAGAGAGGAACATATACAATAGACAAGCTTGCTCCTCAGGTTAACAATGGATGTGATCATTCCAGACAGATATATGTTCGATACATCATAATTCCTGATGTGAACCCATTTATCATGGCGTGCAGATTGTTCATGACAATAATGTGCTCATGTTTTGGTGAACTAGATCACAGATTTACACCAAATCATGGTACATTTACATTCAGATATTAACCCAAATAATAATTTACTCAAGTTGCCACATCGGTCTGTTGACATGACACAGCCTAATCCAGCACACAGGAAGCAACAGGGGGTACTAAATTGCATACAGATATTGACCATACTTGCTGACTTAGATACATGAATGTCTGTAACTTGAAAATCATTCATTCATCTGCTCGCGGTAAATATCTCCGAATCGTTGAAATTCCATTCCGTTTCGGGAAATGGAATACGGATCGCAGATGATTAATAAGATAACGGAGTCCTGGACTCGTCTCGAGTTGTCGCAACAGTGGTCACAGTCAGGGAGGAAGGAGGAAAATTGTTTTACACACAAACAATATTCAATATTTTCATAAAGATAAAAAATAATCTCTCCTCCTGGTTTCATCTTCGCATATCCAAGTCGAACACCACACGTGTTGCCTTGGCTGAACATATAAACACAATATCTGATCAGAATATGAGTTTGATGATGTCATAGCTCTACAAATATTCCGTGATCCACATTAGGAGGAGTGTATCTTATGACCTCTTTAAAATTCAATTTTGATTGACTATTCGAAAGAAATTAACATCAATACAACCACCACTTGCCATATTTGGAAATGTCACAGGCTGACATCAAAGAAAATCCTCGCTGCACTGTGTTGGCAAGCTCCTGTGTTGATTGGCTATATGACATCACGTGCGTTTCTTAGTTTTTACGAATTCACTCTTTTCAATAGGTCAAGGTAAATGACGAAACATTAGTGTAGTATTCAACTTGAAATGTGAAGATGCCTGCATGATTTGGTGTCATTTGGTGTCAGTGGCCGAATCGTATATAGAGCAATCGTATTGTCCAGAAAATATCCTGATGCGCTACACACATTTAAAATACTGGATGTAGATCTGGTCACACAAAGAACACAGTTGTTGTTTCTTCCAACGCGAGCCCTCAATGATGCCCCATTAATGTCACTCATTTTTTATAGCGACACATGCTTTGTATTTTTTTGGTATGAATCATTGGCAAATTTAAAGTGGCGATCATGTGGGGGACCAGAAATGTGGTGTTTTACCGTTTTCTTCGAGTTTTTTGTTTTCTTGTTCTGATGTTTTTATTTCACATCAGATAATTCTTCCCTAATGTACTATGTAGTTTACTTTGGAGAACCTGGCACAAATAAACAAAATGTTCAAGGATTGCTTTTTTTTTATTTTTGCAGCAGAGCGGACCCCAAGATATATTTTGGGGGCTTTCCGAATCAAGGAGTGAACAAATATTTAGTGGGGAGGAGGCGTCTCTTCCGAAATCTTGGCAGGCCAAAAATGGTCAAATACCCTAGGCCTGGAAGAGTTATATTACGATGCAAGTAATTCAGTTAAATTAGTCGGTCTGTTTATTCTCAATATCGACAGATATATTCAGGATCGCTAAAGACGAGAAAAATTTTTTTGGAAGCCAGTACTTCCATGCACCAGACAACATTATCCGTCTTTTATACTGTGTTCCTTGAGACATGTCGCTTTTGCGACTCGGTTGTACGTGTTTCGGCTTTGATGTTTCAAACAGCTATTCGGGTCATTATAGTGAAACGGCAACGCGATTGAAACATGTCGCAACCATCAAATAGCTGTATTCTCACGTCTTTGAGACATGTTTTCATGGGAAAACGGGTCAAACATGTAGCATTATGAAGCATCTCACATGTTACCCATCTCAAAATGAAACGTTAAACATGTTTTCACTTTTTACAGTGAAGGCAAGAGATCGTATGCAAAACAAATGTATCGTTGTCGGAGATTTCAAAGCGGACTGTTAACACCAAAACACTCAAAAATTGAAGGACTTGAAATTCTATACGATCTTAAAACAAATAATTACAGAACCAACCAGGTTGTCTTCATACTCAGAGTCGTTAACAGATTTAATTATGTTATCCTGCACAAATAATGTACATCGTTCTGGTGTAATGCCCCGCCCACAACGCCCCTCCCCCCCCCCTCCCCCCCTTTGTTAGCGATCACCAAGCTACGTTTGTGACGCTGAACTTCCAGGTTCCGGTGCTTTCCTCCAGCTATGTAAGAAATATACTCCCAACAAATATGTTATAATCAGACCCCACGATAAAACCTAGATGAATATGACCTATCGTAAAGACGCGATAGAATTCATCGCAGAGCAAAGCAGTCAGATTACCTCACCATTGAGAAATTTTAGAAGTATACGAAGCTAAACAAATATTTAAAAAAAATAGACAAGCAAAGAAGGAATACGAAACAAAATTAGATAAAATCGCCGAAATCGACTTTAAAATGATAGACTGGTGGAAGCCAACCAAATCGTACATTAAAGAACAAAACAACAATGTACAATTTCCAAGTGTAACACACAATGAGAGAGAGCGAGAGCGAGAGCGTGAATATCGAACTTTTACCTGGTAATCGACAGGTTTTAGCTTTGGAACTAAATATAGTAGCACACGCTACTCTCTCACCATCTTTATAACCATCTGTATAAATAGCCTGATGTGATCTGTATGTTTCTCTCAGCAGACCAAAATTCTTGTGTATACAAGAGCTGGCTCGTGTTTGCCTTTTTATATTTCGTTAGTGTAATATCCACTTCTGGTTGAGCCAACTGCCATGGTGGGATTGGTAAGAGCTTATTTGGCAAAAGTTGACTAAGCTTAATACCAGCTGCTACAATGTGTGGTTTTATATGAATTCCAAGAGCCATAATCAAGTTTGGAACGAACAAGTGATCGATATAGATGGAGACGTGTTTGCTGATCTCCTCCCCACTTATAGTTGGCAACTACCTTCAACAGATCAAGAGCTTTCGTACACTTAGCTTTCAAGCAATTTATATTCGATTTGAATGCTAGTCGGTGGTCAAACAATATTCCTAAGAATTTGACCTGTTTTACCACTTTGATCTCAGTTCCGTCTAATGTAAGTATTGGATCTTTTTGCTGGAAAATTTTTCTGCAAAAGTGTATACAATTTGTCTTAACTCTGGAGAGTTTGAAACCATTTTCTAGACACCATTTCTATTCTATTTAGACAAAGTTGTAATGTTCTCTCAATATTGTGTATACTTTTCCACTGCACGAAATGTTGAAGTCGTCTACAAAAAGGAAACCATCAATTGGTTTATTCAATACTGCTGCCAAGCTGTTGATCTTGATACTAACCAGAGTAGTAGACAAAATACTAATTGTGTACTAGTTGTGCCTAATCGAACTTGAAATTGTCTATCATTCAAAAAGTTGGATATGAAAATAGATAAACGGCCCTTTAATCCAGTATGAAGGTCTTTTAGAATCCCGTATTTTCATGCAGTATCCTAGGCTTTTTCTGAATCAAAAAAGATGAAAACTACATGTTCATTCTCAGCGAAAGCATTCTTAACATATGAATCTAATCTGACTAAATGGTCAATGGTACTTCTATTTTTACGGGAACGAGCTTGAATATCAGTAAGTTTCTTTTCAGTTTCTAGGTTTTTAAGACGATCATTTATCTTGCGTTCCACTGTTTTACAAACACAGCTAGTCAGTGAAATCGGGCGATAATTACCAGGGTCTGTATGGTTACGGCCAGGCTTTGGTACTGGTATAACAATGGCATTATGCCATAACGGTGGAAAGTCTCCTCTTATCCAAAGTCTGTTGTATATGAGTAATAGAATTTCTAGAGAATATTCGGGTAGATGTTTCAAAATTGATAATGAAAATTATGTGGGCCTGCAGCAGAATCGTAAGCTTTCACGAGAGAAGCATGAAGTTCCTCAATTGTAAACATAAGCGTTATGGCCTTCATGGTTACCGGACTGGAATTTAATTTCATTTTTCTCTTCTCTTTTCTGGAAACTTTGAAATTTAGGTACATAATTTATCTGACGAAGAGTTTTTGGCAATTGTTTATACCTAGCTTATTTGCAATCTCTGCTCCGTCAGTTAACACCTGATTTCCATCATTGATATGATGAACACTAGACTTGGAGCTTTTAACTTTTATTCTTTGGATCATATTCCAAACTTTTGTTATTGGAGTATGTGTATTGATCTTCGAATCATAATTTTTCCAAGAATCACGTTTGATCTGTTTCATGGTTCTACGAGCTTTAGCTCTGAAATCTTTCAAATTTTCGGAATTTGGATGTCGGCGGATACACCGTTCAGCTTTTTTTCTACGTTTCCTTGCTTCTTTGCAGTCATTAAACCATGGTTTTATAATAGAAACTGCTTGTAGTTCTTGTGAACAAAGCTTTTCAAATTCTGGCCAATTTGCATTCTTGAAATTATACCTTGTTAAAGGGGGTCCATCAACTGAATGAACAGCTTTTGAAACAGTGGGAAAGTGATCACTTCCACAAAACACACAATAACCAAGTCTTCAGTGATCCATGGGAAATAGCCAATGGTTTCAACAACCTTCTTTGCGAAGAGTTTTACTATCGACGATAGCAATGCTCTCCTACCGGATATGATTTTAAACGTCAATAGTCTTGATTCCCTTGTCATAACCAAGGATGATGTTGAACATACTCATCTGAATCTAAACATCGGAAAAGCGCCGTGGCCTGACGCAAGTAATAATATAATTTTAAAATGCATTGCCAGGGAAATTGCCGCCCGTCTCTGTTCTCTCTTTACCACATGCCCACATCATGCAAAAGTGCCAAACCTGCGGAACACGTCAAAAATCATCCCCATCCATAAAAGAGTATTTAAAAACTTGCTATCAAAATACCGGCCTGTTTCATTAACCAGTTCTATTAGCAAAATCTTTGATAAATGCATATTCAGATATATATTCAATTTCCTAATCGACAACAATCTGTTTCCAAATCTCCAATCATGTTTGTATCTGATAACAGTACTGTCAATCAGCTAGTCGATATTTATAACTTTATTTGCAAGGCAATGGACGACGCTAAGGAAGTCAGATATGTATTATGTGATATAACAAAAACTTTTGATACAAGGGCTTAATTTACAAACTCCATGCGATTGGCATCCGAGGAAGACTTCTGGCCTAGCTCTGTGGCTATCTGCACAATATAAAGCAACTTGTAGTAATAGATGGAAAATTCTGGGACACTAAAACTGTTACAGCGGGGAGTCCCACAAGGGTCTGTACTAGGACCACTTTTGTTCTTAATATATATTAGCGACCAGAAACTAAGAGTGTTCTTTTAAATGCTGATCTGCAGAGAGTCTCTGACTGAACAAATACGTGACTTGTTCAATTCAGCGCTGGAAAATCAAAATGCCTGATATTCTCTCATATAGCTACTCCAGATAGTGGACCACCACTCTTCCACGGTAACACTCAGACCTCATTGACAACAGACCATAAACACTTCGGATCATCTGGTCACTGCAATGTACATATCCAGTCCGTCTGAAAGAAAATTAGTCGCATGATCAATTGCCTGTGCAGTCTCAAATACAGGTTTTCTCGTAAAGCCTTAAATAAACTATACTCCGCGTATATTCTACCTCTATTTGATTATGTAGATGTTGTTTGGGATAATTATAACATGCAACAATGTGTCTTATTTACAACTTGATGTCCTAAGGACTATTACTGGCTGTCCTCGAGTCACGAAACGAGTCACGGTCTCCTATATTCGGAAACCGACTTTGTCCCCTTTTCTGAACGCAAACGCCACAAACTCCGCCTATACTACAGAATGTCACACGGAGATATACCGCATTATCTGTTCATTCTTGTACCTCCGCGAATATCCGTAATACGACTCTGGAATGAACTTGATAATAAATTCGCCAATCACCATCATAGTTTCTGTAAACAATTTTCCTCAAATGATCCAAGTATTGTGAACTATTGCGATGCACAGATCAACCATGCTCAGACACACATCAGAATTACAAGCGTCTGGTCCGTCATTCATCATTTAGCCGTCGTCCATTAAAGAATATCCGCGTCCATAATCCAAAGACCTATTCCATAAACAAGGGCTAGAAGATGCAGCATGTTCATGTGGTGCAAACCACGAGACACGGACCACTTTTTACTGGTCTGTCCACGTTACACAAACGCGTGACTAGAATTACTCCAAGGCTTACCTGAAACCAGAATCAGCTGTGATACACTTCTTAATGGAGGAAAATCATTGTCATTATATTGAAATGCGAGATCTATGGTTTTACGTTTCGTAACTTGTGTCTAATCCCGCTTAACCCGGGGTTAGAGGCCTTATGAACTCATGAAGTTGTTCCTGGTGGTATTCATATGAACAGACACGATCAAAGCGTAACAGATACATCATTCTCTAGATGACGACTTTACAATGAAAACGATATGGATTAAGAATACCGATAAGCGATACGGATTTGATATTTTAGAACATCATGTGGTCTTGTCGGCATCATTGACAACTGTTGACCGCTTTTCTCTTGTAGGAAAATAGCCTAAGTTTTATGTATACTGTGATATGTTTTATTTTTGAATTTGGTGCTAATGCTGTTATATGAATCAGATCTTTGGAATATGAAGGCAAACATTCTTGAATGGATGACGACCAAATATTGAAAGACGGACTAGACGCTATTCTGTACCCAACTGATCTTCGTTAGCCTTAGGTGTTACAAGACTGTAATGAGACCTGAGCAGCCAAAAAAACCCCGACAGAATGTAATTAGAAACCTCTCACACACCACATTTAAACTCTGATTCGTCTTTCCACAAGGGGCAGGGGTATCGACACGCTGGTTTCAAACGGCGGGCGGTAGGTCTGCCATCTGTTGATGGTCATGTTTGCCGCGCAGCTGCCGGCATGTTACGCGTAATGTGTAGAATTGGTACAATCAATCTTTCCCCACAAGAATCTAAAATTCTACAGCTCGGACACCGCCTTCTGTGAGACGACGTCCTTGATGTTTCGCAGTTTCTTTAAGTGTCGCACCAGAACTGTTGCAAGACAGCGATGTCCTGGAACAAAAATCGAGCTCTTTTCCATGGTGGGGAAGTCAGCTCTAATGATGCGGTCTCCTACTCGGAGTATTCCATCGCTGTCAAATATGGGATTCAAGGTAAGTAATGAAATTTGTTTATGTACAGATATCGGTTCCTCTAGAGAGATAAGTTATTTGAAGATATTAGCTGTCGTACTGGAAGTTCGACTCCCCTGCTCTCTGTGCAAATATGTAATCGGTTGCAGAGATTTTTGCTTCTGTAATTTTTAGCAATGCGCTTCAAATGTGCTATCACCTTTATCAGGGTTTTCCTGTTAGGGGTCACGTCCAATTAATCGAGGCACTTTCTCGATGCCCTCGAGATGAATCGAGAAATTTCTCGGCTGAAAGCGGGAGGGCAGAACCGGGACCCCTGACGACGTCTCCCGGTTTGCTCTCGGTTCTATCTCGATCGAAACGTCCCGATTTTCGAGATGGATACGAAATTGATCGGTAATCTCGAAGGGGGTGTCGGTTTGTAAATGTCCGTGTTTTGTTGGACTTAAATTGGTCGTTTCTTAGTTTTCAGGCGAGCAGATTGTTGTGCGGGTATCATATTTTTGGGGGCGATCGTCGTATAAGCATGTCGCAGCCTAAAATGGAATTTCATGTTATTATATGTTTAGTCGATATATTCATGATCTGAATCCACTTGAGAGAAAACGTTTCATTTATCTATATAAATTAAGAATATAAAATTGAATGATTTTCTCACACACTGATTGTATATCTCACTACTATCCGACGCGGAATAAATGACACATCAACTGGATATAATCTAAATAATAATGCTATGAAAGCATACTATAATTATTATTCCATAAAATTGTTTTTAACCAAACATGGATCGTTTCAACCAAAAAATGAAGTGTTTGACCGGTATGTAATTTGTTTTATAATTTTGTATTATTCGTTGCAGATTCCATTTTACTGAGAATTACTGTCTTCAAATATAATTCCGTTTATTTCTGATATAAGCTTGCCTGGTAGAGGTTAGCGGAAATAATGACAACCGGAACAAGAAATGTTGATAGTTCACACCACAGACGGTCTGTGAAAACCGTCGGCTTGAAACAACAGCGAAGAGAGAGAGGGAAATGAATATAATTAGCGCCCAATTCAGAGTACAATCATGCTTTAAATCAAAGTTCATGTACATTTCACTACAGCAATACCACGTGTTGTCAGTGCGAAAAGCTTATATGGAATGCTCCAACACTTCGATCGTGCGTTTATGTTTATATTATCCGGTTTCCAATGCATTACCAGCCTTTCCTGTGGTCTTAAAAGCTGCTGTATTTCAGAAAACCGGGGAAATCTTTGAAGAGACGTGATACAATTATTTTTCAAGTTAAGATCCTATCAAAGAAATAATATCAAGTAAAACCTCCCATTCTGATATACTTTCAGAAGAACATATGGAATTGTATTCTAGACTTGTATAATTTATTACAATTCGCAGTTCGTGGACATATCTCATAAAGTGATTCAAATTCTCAACCAGGTTCGAAATAATTTACACTGAATAATAATGAGCCAACTTATATAATTCATTTGGTGATGGTTTTTTTTACCTTTCCATATATCAAATTTGCGCTGTCAGAAGAAGTATGCGACTACAGATCTCTAGACGGAATAACAAAATAATGTTAAAAAAAGCATGTTCATTGTACTTCATTGTCCATGGATTAAAGCATATGTACTCGTCGGGATTCGTCTCGCTGTCGCAGAGAAGTTCATATAGAGCGAGCATACGTCTTCCGACTGGTTCAAACTTCATTTGAAGGCATCTCGATTCCATTCTCGAAGCAAGTCGATTTATTACAGGGGGGATCGAGATGGACTTTCATTTCGAGAGAAAACCGGGAGCAAACCGAGACAACAATCGATAGAGATAAACCGGGACCCTTCGAGACGAGATATTTATCGGTTTTACTCGTTTATCGAGAAACCGTCTCGATCGATTGGACCTGACCCCTTAGAGAGTGTCTAAGAACTTGCGGAAGGCGAGAAATCCTATGACAGAATCTTCGTTTTAACGATGTTACATTTGGGCGATTCCACAAGCAAGTACGGTTCATTAACTTGATTCAGGTGTTCAGGACATGTGACGGTGCAACAAGGGATGCGCTGTTCTCCAGTTGCTGGGAGTGATCTTGTAGCCAAATAATCTGGATTCTTGTCCGCAGCTATGTAAGTCAATTGTCCCAGTGAGGTGGATCCCAAGTCATAAATTAAATTTTGAGACGTGTGAAATATCAGAATATGGAGCGAACGATATCTTGACAGCTTACAACAACATGACTTATACAAACTGTTTCGTGAATAAAATGTCCAGTAAAATAAGTAAATGATTTCCATCGGAATATCTTCTGTCTCTGCCAATGACAAGTAATGCCACTGACTGCTTCGCATCGCTGGATGAGTGCAGCGCTAACCACCCTGGCATGGTCAGATCATGTTGTACCACACCGAGATTTCGTTGCTTAGATATTTTGAAATTTGTGTTGATGTTATTGCGGCTGAAACCATTCCATTGATTCCATTGAGACTGCAGCATGGCGACAGCCTAAATAACTCCTGCATAATTACCTAACCAACGGTGCTTGGGGCGGGAAGCGAACCTCACTACTGGGTAGGACAAGATCGGATAGATGTAGAATTCCAGATAGGCAGAAAATACATTACGTTAGTTCGCCGGTAGTTTCAGTCCGCTGCCTCGTCTGTAGATGGCAGCACAAAGCTGGCAACCACGTTACATTGAGTGTTGTGGGCACGAGCGTATATTTTAACTGATTATTCTACTCAAGATGGCGCCATGGTTGGCAGCATGAAGATCGATCTATCTATCTATCTCTGTATCCCTCTCTCTTTTTGATACAATATATGTTATTCCGTTTAATATTTCATAGGGTTGATAATGACGGCGTTATAATTTCAATAAGCGTATTCTTCTTGTCGGCTGGACACGTCAAACATTAACAGAATGACTCGGGGTTATGATTTCATGCTCTAATGATGTTAAGGAGTTTGACTGGAGTTTATACAAGCCTGGAGGCAATAGTTGTGATTGTGAATCGTTAGGAATGGTGACCTTGACATAGCGAGTGATGAGGACCTACAAACACTCCTGATGAAGGAACCTAAATGTAGAGAGCCGAGAAAAATGAACCTGAAGGCGGACCAGAATATAGTCCTGACTGCACTTGAGGAGTATGTTATTGAGTGGTCAAAGCGAGAAACAATTGAACCTACAGTACTCGCTGACTGGCAGGACTCCACCAAGAATACGGTCGTTGAAACAATCCGCCATATTGGCAGTAGTACCCTCCCCAAAGCAAGTACTGAAAAGTCTCAGTTTGCAAGAAGTTCTAGCAAATCTCCGAACTAAATTCGTCAAAGTCCCAGCAGACAAAGCTCCAAATAATGCAATATGCATATGTAAGTATTACTATTACCAGGTGCTGGTCAAGGAATTGGGTATAAGCACGCCATCGCCGAAAAACAGCAAACAGCAGTTACTCTGGAAGATTCACTTATTAACAACCACAAAACGTTTCTCAAGAAAAGAGGTATTTGTCTTCCAGCCACTCATAACGATATACCGAAAGTGTACAGGATTCCCAAAATGCATAAACCACTATACAAAGCTTGATTCATAGCTGTTCTGGAAGCTGCACCACCAAGCTTCTGCCAACCCTGTTGACGAGGGTACTTCTTGAAGTAAAAGCATTTTGGGAAAGGTATTGCCCCACTATTTCTATGCACTCTGGCATTGAACGCATGTGGATATTGGAAAACTCAGAATGTCTAACGGAAGAACTTGATGCTAAAGGTCACGTAGCGTTCAGCTATGTATCCATTTCACTACTCTCTATACTACTATCCTTCACCAGGAACTTATTGTCAGTCTTAGTTCATTAATGGTATCGGTGTTCAAGAAAACTGATCGCCGATATATTAATGCCAGAAGCCACAAAACATTCACTAGTTATACTACATATAAGGGATATCATTCATGGGATGTTTATTTGTTTATAGAGTTGCTCGAATTTCTCATTAATAATATCTATGTGAAATTTGGCAATGCAATATATCAACAGCATATAGGTATTCCAATGGGTACTAATTGTGCACCCCTTTCGGTTGACCTGTATTTGTTCTCTTATGATTACAACTATATGCAGATGCTTTCAAAAACAAATTATTTCAAAGCCCGTTTCTTCTCATTCACCAAACGCTATATAGATGATCTTCTTGCTGGTGATAATCGCTTTATAAATGACGCAGTGAAGTATATATATCCACCTTCACTGGATTTGAAGGAACTACAGATGGCCCTAGCGGCACATCATATTTAGACCTGTATCTCTATGAAAATGAAACAGTCTCTCTCGTCGACTTTACAACAAAATTGATGATTACAATTTCGACATCGTAAACTATCCCTATCGGGACCAGGATATGGCGTATACATATCTCGTCTAGTAGCATTTGCTAGATCCTGTGTTAAATGTGACGATTTTAATCAACGTCACAAAACAATATTGCAGAAACTTGTAAAACAGGGCTATATCATCAGCTGTCTCCACTAGAAGTTTCTCAAACTTGGCGACACATATCGCATGCTGACAGCAAAATACGAGCGTAGCCTGCAAGATCTATGGCGGTACGTTTCGTAACTTGTGTCTAATTCCGCTTAATCCGGGGCTAGGGGTTGTATGAACCTACATGTATATGTTACAATATCCCCATGGTTTTCATATCAACAATCAGAATCAAAGCATGAATGAGATACAGCATACTCTAGATAACGACTCTACGCCGTATAGCATATGTATTAAGAATGCTGATCAGCGATACGGATTTAATATTTTTGGAACATCATGATGTCTTGATGGCATCATTGAAAACTGTTGACTGCTTCTCTCTTGCAGGAAATTAGTCTAGTTTTATGTATACTATGATTCATTTATTTAATTTGATACTAATATTATTATACGAACTGGGTCTTTGGATAGTGGACGGGGAAATTCCTCAATGGACGACGACTGAATATTGAATGACGGACTAGACGCATGTATTTTTTATATTTTTTATATTGTCGGATATAACCTTCGCCACACAATACATTTTTGAAATGACGTTATACCATGAAATTGAGGTCCCGTGATGTCATATTAGTATAAACCTAGCCTTTCATACTTTTAAGTTATCTCCACACAGAAAGTATACAATGTACAATTTGAAGTCAACTATATTAAGGAATTCTTCCTCTTTCTGTACCCTGAAATCCTTATCGTTCGCAACTTCAAAAAACTGAAATATGGTCAACTTTCCGTCGCCACGTTCATCTATGAGTTATTGCATGCCTAGATTATTGGTGCGAATAGACAAGATCGTTCGAATAAAAACTCTCAAAATGTTCACACCACACAAACCCAAACCGCGCTCCAGCTGGCAGAAATATTATTGTTCTCTTCGTCAGGCACAATCGTGTTACACAGTCGAGCAAAAAACGCATCACCGTGTTGTCCCACTTGCACGATGAAGCAAAGCAAGACATGGAAGCCTAGGGGGGTTATTCATGCGTGCAAATTCGACGGTTTATATATTAAAAGTACACAATGTTAAAAACTTAATACTATAGTACTGAACGACCACCCGACTAGACGGATTTCTGAACGCAGGCCTAATCTCCCAATTCGTTTTAGCTGATTGTTGTCAATTCATAGACGCAGCTTCAGAAAGCTGCATTCTTGGCCAAATTTCATTTACGGAATATCCGGACGGGCAGGTTTCCAAATAATCCTGCGGGGGAAAGAAACTGCTTCGAAAGAACTTCAGGAACCTTCAGCAGTAGGTACATTATGATTACACTTGTCTAATATTACATTTCTGTTGATATGTACTTGAAAAATGTTTTCCAGTAACACAGTTATGAATATGCAAATACATGTATATGTAGACAAAATGATTACAGTAAAACTGCCTTTGTGTGTGGTAAATATATTATTAGAAGAAAGACAAAATCAAACTGATAAATTTTTGCTAACTAGTTTCACTGCTTTCAACAGTTTTTCAAAGCGTCGCTTATTTAATTCAATTCGATCGCGACTCATTTTATGTGCATATGTATGTACCACAATTGGTTACGATGGTCTTGGTGGATTGTCGGACATGGCCTTAGTATCTCAGGCGCACTTTTATTGCAGCTGTTTATGTGGAGACTATGAAGTATCTGCACGGCCCGTAGCACTCGCTTAAACGGAATTAGAAAAGCTAGGTCGGGAGCTCTAATGACATATCAGGTTAAACAACTCATCTGATGTTAACGGATGAGCATCATGGACGTCTGATAGATTAAACGTCTCAGCACGTCTCAGCATGGGATTTAATTTCCACCAAAATAATAAATAATGATAATGGCGTTGTTGATAATGACGCCGTTATGCTTTCCATAAATGGTATTCCCCTTGTCCGTTGGACACCTCAGACATTACCAAACTTGCTCTGCGTGAAGCCATAGTAACTATAACTCCATGCCGTTATAGTGTCGGAGATAATAACGTGCGCCATACAATACATTTTTGAAATCACGTTACATGAAATTGACGTCCCGCGATGCCATATTTGTATAAAGCTAGCCTTTCAGAATCCCAAGTTATCTTCACACAGAAAGTATACAATGTACAATTCGAAGTCAACTGTATTACGGAAGTTTTCTCTTTCTGTACCCTGAAATCCTTGTCATCATTTGCAACTTTACAAAACTGAAAAAATGGTCAATTTGCCGACACCACGTTCATGTATGTATTATTGTGTGCTTAGATTGTTGGTGCGAATAAAAACACACGAAATTGCGACACCCCACAAACCCAAACCACGCTCCAGCTGGCAGAAATATTTGGGTTATTTTTCTTTTCGTCGGACACAATCGTGTCACACAAAAAGTCAAGCAGAAAACGCATCCCTGAGTTGTCCCACTTGCACGATGAAGCAAAACGGAATATCCGGACGGACAGGTTTCCAAATAATCCTGCGAGGGAACGAAAATGCTTCGAAACAACTCCAGGAACTACTGCACAAAAAGGCGAATTTCACGTACTGGGGAAATCTATTGCTTATCAATGAGAGAGGCCACTATTTGCACTTCTATACCTTCTAGTGTGGATGCTTTTATTTCATAGCGCAGCTTGGAGAGGCCAAGATGACAATTACATTTACATTTATATATATATGTTATATATATGCCATCCTATATTTCATATATCCAAAATAGCATGGTCACAGAGCAGAATATTTTAGCATCAACTTATATTCCATACACCATGAAATGTAAAATAACAATTCATGGCAAAACTGCCTTAAATCTTAATCAAATAATATTGTTTGACTACATTCAAGAGGTATGATACAGCATTCGTATATATGCATATTTATTTAAATTTAACCTGAAAGGCAAAACTGCCTTAAATCTTAATCAAATAATATTGTTTGACTACATTCAAGAGGTATGATACAGCATTCGTATATATGCATATTTATTTAAATTTAACCTGAAAAGCAATGTCGAAGTTCCATCAATCCGCTTCCTCCAGGTATATCTCATACTTACTCATTAAGATTTTAAATGCCATAAGAATGTAATACTTTTATATGGCAAATATTAAGATTTGGCATCATGTAATGGTAATTTTGATAGACGGCAAATACTAAGGTTTCATCTAATTTCATCCGGAATGTAAAGAAAACCAAATGAAGCTCTGGTAAATATATGCATATTTCGCCGAAAGCAATTATTCAATCTGACTCTTTCACTGATGGTTATACGTCTATGCTAAACGGTGTTATATGGTCAGCAAATATATGGCAGAGCTGAACTTTTGCGACCAGTTTGGAATATATTGCAGATATATGCAAATGTTAAGGAATGACTGTGCTGCAAATATATTGGAAATATTTTCATTTACCAACATTTTAAACTCCTTTACATGTTGTCAATAGTAATATTTCATTTCGCAAAATAATGCAAATTTGGAAATACGCTATGGCTTTGCTGTGTGTGGGGTGTAGGGTGCATAATTTTAATTTTGATCAAACAACACGCTCTCATGCGATGGAAACGAGGAATCCATGTAGTATAATACAACGTATAAAAGAAGCTACGTGATTCGCTGGGAATATACATAGCATCATAGTATAACACATTTCAACGTTATATAATCTACAGAAAATATGAAAGAAGTAAAACTTCATACTATTTCCAATGCCCTGTCTCTAATTAGTCACAAATGCGGCCTTAATTTACCATCCATATCCGAGAATCCCACACTCTGGGTGGCGAAGAAATTGAATACACAATTTTACACATATTTCAATATTTGTGCTCTTTTGTGACTCATAGGAAACATTAACTAGATGTATAGTATCACTGATTCCGTGCGCTAAACCGCGTGGCCAAGACAGATCCCAGTTGACCTGTTTCTGAAAGCAAAAATCCAACAGCATGCCGTTTCCTCACTCCAACATGTCCATACACGAGAAATTGTTCTTGCCTGTACTTCTCCCACAAGCAAAGTTAGTGAAATGATTCTAGCTGTACACTGTATGCATGGTTATGACAGATGCAGCACGTTCGTTCTATTCTTACGTTGTGATTGGTTGACAAATAAGTTAGCTTGATAAACATAATATGATTAGAATCCTGATTGACAGGTCGGGCCTGCATAAAACCGGCGATATTAATACACTCTAGTGTCTAAAATATAAGCGGGAATATATTATTTATCTATCAGATAAGCTAAGATGAAGGCCACTTATCGGCATAGTGAACAAGTTATGCAAGACGAAAGAAATTAAATGCGAATGGTTGAAGTCGCCAATTTTCAACCATGCTCTGATACCTGTACCTTTATATCAGCCCTGTTCAAATGGAACAATAGAATGCAGTAACTCCTAGAAGAGAATGTCTAGACAGTGATATTCCTGAAATATCACGATACATTTCGGGTGCATTACATTTTGAATCAGAGACCGCAAAATCACAATAACAGAAATAAATTTAAAAAATATGCACGATTTATCCAGAAACCATAAAATAAATACATACTCTATGAGCGCTTCAATACAACATCCTGCACAGTCCACTTAGAGCAGCCAGTCACGTGGCGAGGCCCTACATGACACATTTGGCCGAGGGTTATCCCACCCGGAAAATCCGACTTTGACGTCCACGGGCCAGTCAAGTGATCGGAATTCACCGCTACAAGTTGCTATATCAAACCCTTAATGTCTCCTTACCACGCTCTGACAGGTTTAGACCACACAGCCCACAATCCACACAGAAAATTCCCTTGTTCTACTACTCTCCAAGTGCGCATTCGCGTATCACTGAACCTACAGTGGTCAAAAACCCGGCACAAATCGATAGCTCATTCACCCCCACGCCTGGTTTCGAGTGCGCATCCAGGTTTTTCATGTACCAGGGGCGTCGTTAGGGGGGGTCGTCAGGTGCGAACGACCCCCCCCTTGGACGCGCCAAAAAAAAACAGAAGGGAAAGCAAAAGAAAAACAAACAAAAACAACAGAGAAAACGAAAACAAAAAAGCAAAAGGGGAAAGAAAGAAATAAAAAACGTTACAAGTCCGTCTCCAGAAACGTAAGCATGTTCCGTTCCAGTAGTGACGCGTCAGTTCGCTCAACAATGGGTTCACCACGACTTTCCGTTTTTTGGCCGTAAAGTGGATTATGAAAGAGCTGTAGCTCTGTTCATGAGACTCCACCCTCGACGTATACCCTCGACGGATAAAGCAGGCGAATTTACTATTCAATTAATCATTAACACTAACTCGTGTGTTTTTTTCCTTCTGCTCGATGCGTGTGGATTTGATAATGAAGCATCGGCAGCCTCGGTCTACCGTTTGCGAAGTCAAACCAGCAAGTCAAATGGAGTCCGGCATATTCTTCAAAATCGATGCGGGTTTATGCGAAACAAATGTGAAAATAGAACCATAAATCTATATACATTGTGCTCGGATTTGTTTCCGGGAAAACGCGTAAAACGCATCTCCGGCAACCGGGGACCCCGGAGCTTCCGGGGCCTAGGCGGTTCCTGGACCCTCGCCTGTCGGGTTGTGAGAATCGTTCATTTTAGCTTTGTGTAACTGGAACATTGCTCCGTGTATACTCTGTGGACACTAGTAGTGTTAACAAGAAATAAGCAACAAAGAAACCGAGAAATCTTAACATTTGTGTGGAATGTACAACCTGAGATGATACAATTATGAAGAAAGATTCCCCGCAATTAGCATTAATATACAGATTACTAACTTACCTACAAATATATCACCAAGTGTATCTTGAGGTGAGAAGTGATTAGAAACTACACTGTAAAAACGCTGAGTAAACGTTCAACCATAAAGTGGATGTTTTGAATTATTATAGGATTATAACATGCATAGGAATATGTCCAGTGAACAATACTATATAATGTCTTAATGTATTTTTTTTTTTTTTTTTTTGGAATAGGAGATTAATGCATATTAGTTTGCAAGGACCTTAGAGTTTAACAATCCACAAAGCGTATTGCAAGCATTTTTGTGGACAATGCGGCTGATAATTACTGGTATCCATATGTATACAGCTGTTGACCTATGCAGATATAGTGATAGTTTAATTAATTCTTTTTTGGAAATACATAGGAAACTATATAGCCTGTAAGGGCCTTAGATTGCACTCATCCACAACTGGTATGGAAAAACGACATGCTAAATGTAATAAGTGATTGGAAATTGCAAAATACCGCCAAGTGGTAACAGTAAATTATATCAATGACATATTAAAACAGACAACAGACAGCAAAATTCTTTCACGCAATGAATAAATGAACGGAGAATGAACAATGAAGCATAGCCCAGTTTTCGACACAGCTTCGATTTCAAAACATAAAGCGAAAGCAGCGGGGACGAGATTTCTGTGCGTAACGTATTCAGTGTTGAAGCGCAGTTCAAACAATTGTTTGTCCATATTACTTACCAGAAAACAGATGTAACGGGACGAGTAATGTTCATTGTTAAGCTGCCAACAACACCACACGTTCTCCTCCTCACACTGCAATCCAGCAGGTGGCGCTTCATAAAACGAAGGACGATAACCGATGACCAGTTGAACCATAGTCCAGTTGAAGGTTGAACCAAAAAGTGGTTCTTTTGACGACCACCGCGGGAAAAACAATAACGAGGGCGGGAAATACGTTGAACCGAAAAACAGTTGAACGTATACTCGGTCGGGAATAATTTTGACCCACACAACAGTATTACGTCTTTCATTTTTGATAACTTCTATGATTGTTTCTGACTGTTGATAGGCTATTTATGAGAGAAAATAGTAATATGCCATCAAAATAAGTGCATAACAGCGAAGTTTCCCAAATCGACACGCGTTATTAACGACTTGGACATTCAGTTTTAAGCATAACCACATGGTTTATTTGGAAAAGTCTGCAGAATTTAACTTAATATTAATAAGAAAATTACTCCCTGTTCTCAGACATTCATATCCCATTGTTTCGGTCATGTTGGTGTCGTTTTACCATGCATGGAGTTTCATGTGGTTGAACGTATAACCAGTTATAGGTTGAACGTAGAACCAATAATAGGTTCAACGTTTACGCCCAAGCTAGTATCATGTGGTTATACGTAGAACCAGTTATATGTTGAAAGAAGAACCAATAACAGGTTCAACGTTTACCTCCATGCAAGTATCAATATATGCTTGAATTCGAACTGAAAACGTTCAACCAGATTCCGGGTAAACGTTTACTGTCATTAAAAATTGGTTCAACGTTGAACTGATAACAGGTTGAACATTTACTCCCTGAAATTGGCCGTTTTTACAGTGTATGGAAGGAGGACATATTTATACTACTTCAAACAGGATACATTCTGTTTGGTTGATGTTCATACGAGAAGGATTGTCATTCAAATTATTGCAATGAACTGTAGGGGAACCCCCTACTCTCCCCACTACGACATACAAATCCAGCGGAAACTTTTGCTTTTTGTTCTGCTAAGAAACACAGTTCGTGTCTTTACTTCACATGTCTAGATTTATTGCAAATTATTGCTCAATCGCGCTTACAACATTTTAAATATTTTTTAGAACGGATCTGCCTCAGGTCATTGTGGTCGTCGAACCTTGAAGTCAGGTGAACCTTTTAGATAGTGACTAATCCCGCTAGACACTACATGTATCAGGGGCGTCGTTAGGGGGAGGGGTCGTCAGGTGCGAACGACCCCCCCTTGGACGCGCCAAAAAAAAAACAGAAGGGAAAGCAAAACAAAAACAAACAAAAAACAACAGAGAAAACGAAAACAAAAAAGCAAAAGGGGAAAGAAAGAAATAAAAAACGTTACAAGTCCGTCTCCAGAAACGTAAGCATGCTCCGTTCCAGTAGTGACGCGTCAGTTCGCTCAACAATGGGTTCACCACGACTTTCCGTTTTTTGGCCGTAAAGTGGATTATGAAAGAGCTGTAGCTCTGTTCATGAGACTCCACCCTCGACGTATACCCTCGACGGATAAAGCAGGCGAATTTACTATTCAATTAATCATTAACACTAACTCGTGTGTTTTTTTCCTTCTGCTCGATGCGTGTGGATTTGATAATGAGGCATCGGCAGCCTCGGTCTACCGTTTGCGAAGTCAAACCAGCAAGTCAAATGGAGTCCGGCATATTCTTCAAAATCGATGCGGGTTTATGCGAAACAAATGTGAAAATAGAACCATAAATCTATATACATTGTGCTCGGATTTGTTTCCGGGAAAACGCGTAAAACGCATCTCCGGCAACCGGGGACCCCGGAGCTTCCGGGGCCTAGGCGGTTCCTGGACCCTCGCCTGTCGGGTTGTGAGAATCGTTCATTTTAGCTTTGTGTAACTGGAACATTGCTCCGTGTATACTCTGTGGACACTAGTAGTGTTAACAAGAAATAAGCAACAAAGAAACCGAGAAATCTTAACATTTGTGTGGAATGTACAACCTGAGATGATACAATTATGAAGAAAGATTCCCCGCAATTAGCATTAATATACAGATTACTAACTTACCTGCAAATATATCACCAAGTGTATCTTGAGGTGAGAAGTGATTAGAAACTACACTGTAAAAACGCTGAGTAAACGTTCAACCATAAAGTGGATGTAACTCGGTTGCAACCATAAACTGGTTCAACGTAGCACCAAGCAAATTTCAACGTTGAACTGAAATGAGGTTAAACGTTCAACCACGAAAAGGTGTAACGTTGAACTGAAAGGTAAACGTTGAACCAGTTTCTGGTTCAACGTTTAACCATGGAAAACCCTGAACCAAAATTTGGTGTTACCTATAACCAATTACTGGTTCAACGTATAACCAGATTCAGGTTCAATGTTTTCTCAGAAATAGGTTCAACGTACAACCATATCAAGGTTAAACGTACAACCACATCAAGGTTTAACGTTGAACTGAAATGAGGTTAAACGTTCAACCACGAAAAGGTGTAACGTTGAACTGAAAGGTAAACGTTGAACCAGTTTCTGGTTCAACGTTTAACCATGGAAAACCCTGAACCAAAATTTGGTGTTACCTATAACCAATTACTGGTTCAACGTATAACCAGATTCAGGTTCAATGTTTTCTCAGAAATAGGTTCAACGTACAACCACATCAAGGTTAAACGTACAACCACATCAAGGTTTAACGTTCATCCAGATGCAGATTTAAATGAAATCTGCACCGGATTGTTGTGGTGCAAATTGTACATGTATTTGCAGATTTAGTTAAATTCTAAATTCTTGCAAATACATCGGAACCATATGAGCAACCAAGTTACATCCCCGTGTTATTTCTTGCAGTCATCAGTGAAAAGTATATCAACCTGTAAGAAAGTGAAGGATATTTCAGAACATACATCAACAAATACACACTAATTGAAATAAAATTCATATATTTAAATCATATTCGGATATAATCTAATAACAGATCTGATTTCTAACAGTACGAATACCTAGCTTCATCTATATACAAGAGTTCATGTGGAATCGATATCTTTGCATATTTGTATCCCAAATCTGACGCCAGGGGGCGCTGCTTGGGGTGCGGCTATGAGTAGCTGGATGACGAATAAGGAACTGTGAACCGCGGAACTTTATGAATGCTCTAATTAAACACTAGACTATTTGCAATCAAATGAACAACTAAAGATATGAAAGGCTAAAATGTAAACATTGAATTCTACCAATTCATGAATCACAGAAACCACAAGTAACAGGGGTTACAATAATGGGGAAGGGAGTCTGGGGAGGTTTAGTAACATCCAAGATGGTACCACCTACAATAAGTTTGATGCCTCCCTTTCAACTGATGTTAGACTCATAACACTCCTCATCTAAGGAATGAAAACTTCAAGATGCAAAATGATTATGATTATTATTAACTTTTTTTTAGCTTACTGCTGTATGATGAAATATTACTGTATACATATGGCATAATTGTCTGTTAATATCACTGATCTGAAATATTTGAGTGAGCAAGTTAATTGCATTTTATCACAGTTTAGTTTTGGGACCTACATACATAGTTTATGTGTGTCCAACCTTCCTACACATAGTATAGGTGATCGGACTTCACACAGCGACCTATGTATTCTGAGTACATGTTATATCACTGATTTGAGTGAGCTAGTTAATTGCATTTTATCACAGATTAGTTATGGGACCTACATACATAGTTTATGTGTGTCCAACCTTCCTACACATAGTATAGGTGATCGGACTTCACACAGCGACCTATGTATTCTGAGTACATGTTATATCACTGATTTGAGTGAGCTAGTTAATTGCATTTTATCACAGATTAGTTATGGGACCTACATACATAGTTTATGTGTGTCCAACCTTCCTACACATAGTATAGGTGATCGGACTTCACACAGCGACCTATGTATTCTGAGTACATGTTATATCACTGATTTGAGTGAGCTAGTTAATTGCATTTTATCACAGATTAGTTATGGGACCTACATACATAGTTTATGTGTGTCCAACCTTCCTACACATAGTATAGGTGATCGGACTTCACACAGCGACCTATGTATTCTGAGTACATGTAATATCAATGATTTGAGTGAGCTAGCTAATTGCATTTTATCACATATTAGTTGGGACCTATATACATAGTTTATGTGTGTCCAACCTTCCTACACAGAGTATAGGTGATCGGACTTCTCACAGCGACCTATGTATTCCGAGTACATGTATTTAACATCACTCATCTGGGATAATCGAGAGAATTATTTAATTGCATTTTATCACAGTTTAGTAATGGGACATACATACATAGTTTATGTGTGTCCAACCTATCACTGATCAGGGATATTTGAAAGAGCAGTTAATTGCACATTATCACAGTTTAGTTATAGGACCTACATACATAGTTTATGTGTGTCCAACCTTCTTTAATACACAGAATATTCAGAGTACATGTATTGCAATATCATCAGGAACATTTGAGTGAGCTAGCTAATTGCATTTTATCAAAGTTTAGTTATGGGACCTAAATACACAGTTGAAGTGTGTAAGATCTTCCTACAAAGAGTATAAGTGGTCAGAATTCACACAGTGACTTATGTACCCGAGTCAAATTATATTACACAATGTATTAATGATCTGGGACATACCGAGTCATAATATGGGAAATAAAAATTTATATCCACCTTCCTGTACAGAGTACATGTAAAGGTGGTCAGACTTCACACATTGACTTTTGTATCTGAAGTCAATTATTCGTCATGTATCGATGATTTGTGATATATCGATTGTTGCCTTGTTTTCTTGTATTCAACATCACAGTTAATTCATAGTAAACAACACCCTTGTCTTCTCATCTACATGTAGCTGCAGAGTGTTATGTTGGGCCATCTGCTTCAACCATTGTCAACAGATGAGAGGGCTACAGGTATATGCACATTGTTCATCATTCTATCACAGTAATGAGACTTTGTTTGCATACGATGGTGTCACTTTTCTATCACCAGTAGTATGCCGGCCATTGTGGTTGATTTTTTTGTAAGGGTGTTCAGAAATGGTGAAGATTCAACACACTTCCGTTTTGTTCCTCTTCTATATGTAATATGGTACCACAGCTTTAGCCTGAATATTTGTTGCATCACATTACCATTTCATCTTTTCTGTCACATCCAATGATACCGGTAGCCATTATCTTGTGATGCAGGCATGTCAGAGACCAATTATTTCACATAGTCCAAGTTATGAAATAATGCACACACTTCCACCATCATCCGAAACCCTGTAATGTATCATCCGAAACCCTGTAATGTAATGATCCGCACTGTGACGTGTCTCTGATCTTTCTTGCAAGCAGTTGGTCCTATTAAACAAATAAAGAATTGTGCAATATAATTTGTCTTCAGTATCCTGTCAATATAAGCTTACATTTGTAAGTACCATTCTATAAAATCTGAACTCATCAACTGTACATTGAGCCATCTGCAGATGAAGCCTTGATGACCCCCCCACTCACCAACAGAGTGGCAAAATTATTCATTCTTGTTGCTGGTTTTAGTATGGCCTATGAGCATCATATATCTGATTATTAGCATTGAAAATGACAGATTATTCCTTACATCTTCAATCGCGATAAAATCCATTACAAGATGATGATGTTCACTCTGTGGGAGCCATATACACTGTCGCCTCCTTCATCTTCCTCCAACAGTCAGACTCAAACAAATGGCTTCTTTCTGACCTTCTCCCTGTAACACTTTCTGTAGGAGAAAATATTAAATGGAGTAAGATCTAATATAACTAATTTATTCATAAAGGTTGGGGGAAATATCCCGATTTTCATGACAAGCACTCACTCACTCAGCCCCTCGCAACCCCTGGCAATTTCTCATGCCACCACCCTGCCTCGGGAATATCTCATGAAATCAATCCCACATGGTCTTGCCACATAAAAATAGTATATATTTTCACCACACACCCCCCCCCTCCCCCACACACACACTTTACCACCATGCCCCCTTATCTGGATTGGAAAAAAAAATTCATAATTACTAACATGGATATTATTGTGATACCCGTATCCTGATATATAAGGACCTGTGTACATTATCGTTCATGTTGTTGTTGATCACTTCACAAGGCTTACCCTCCCGTTTTGCTGGAGTGACAATGTGACTTTTTCGCGATGTAAAATGGAACTATTGAACCACAAACATTGACACTGATATATAAATACCTTAGATTAATTAATATGGTGATCTGACATGCCGCGTAACCTCTGTAGTTTCCCTGACAATTTATCTCTCTCCTCGCCCAAGGTCGCCATTGTGTTTCTGAACTTTATATTACGGGGCCTATGTCACGGCCACCTATTATGCAGAATTTCTAGTATTCGCAATGTTTAATGTTAATTGTTTGATTCTGATGACAATAAGTCATTCATATAATGTTTCTGATATTTCTGAGGCTGTTTTAGTCGTTAAATACACTGTTTTACCGAAGTATAGTGAGGAACTATTTTCTTTGTGTTGACCGCTCTGCACTTCGTGTCGAGTCGGCTTCGACAAGAAATTGTTCGGTCCACTTATATATTTCACCTCAGCTTGAGAAATTCACATTGGGGTTAGTGTTGTTCGTTACTATTATAAAATCTATAATAATTCTTCTTTCTAAATTAACATGTTTGGTGGCTGAAATTGGCATAGTTATTTAGGAATAAACGATTGAACATCGTGTTATGGGGGAACCGATCTCATCACAGCTATTATCAATGGCTACTGGGTTGCAGCTACCTATTTTGCCTCAGCTACAAATATTGTGACTTTGTCATGTAAAGTTATTTATTAATCCTGAAAATTTGAAGTATATGGTTACATGAATAAGTAGTTTCTATGTCTGTTGGTTAACTGTTTATTAGATATAAGCCATTTTAGTGCAGTACAGGTCCGTATAGGTCACGTGACCAGAGGGTATAAATACGTCCGCTCCAGTATATTTGATATATGACAGTCAGCTGTCGACGTGTGAACACGTACAATTGAAAAGGTGTGCTCCCATACTATAGCATTCATTTTATACAGAATAGGTCTGGACATAATAAAGTATGGGGCATTACAATCTGTATACTTTACACTGAAGGATTATATATGGATGTACATGTATTGTATATTTGGCTGCCATATCCCACCATACTCACAGCCTGGCCTATAGCCTGTATCATATTAAGCTATTGATATAGGCTGATACTGGAGTACCCCTGTTATACCATTGTTCAAATCCATACTAGCTGTTATACCATCGCCATCAAATGAGATTTCATTTGCTGATTTATACTGGATCATGTGGATACAGAATATACAAGAATAAAACCAGTTTATTATTATTATTGCACTTCACTCACGACTTGTGTGGATTCTTACGGGGTGTACGATTATCTGGAAGACGGCTGAAGCTTACATTATAGTATACTAATTTGGTAGCTACCACCCTATGTTGCATGTTTGTAAATCTCATCCATTTGCCTCTTGACCCCCCCTCCCCCCTAACTGGATGTGTGTGTAGTGGGCATGGTGGGGGGGGGGTTATGTAGTGGGCATGCTGGGGGTGGGGGGTTATGGGGTAATACATGGTACAGCTATGATGTATCATTTATCAAGTCTTATCAATGACTTCTCAAATTTCCTTTGATTGTGTCCTTGTAATGTATTCACTTACTACTTGTCATCCATCATGGTGTATTTCATAAACATCAAAATGACTTCTTCATCGATCAGGCACTAGGGCAGCTGGACTTCTCACACTTCTCACTTGATCACTGGATAAACAGTTACACAATGTTGACATGATATTACCCCATTGGACACAAAATGTTGCCAACATTTGATATAGTCTTACGACATTATGTAACTATTATAAATTCATTGGACTGATTAGAATTTCAGCCAAAATTGAGGGGTGACTGAATGTTAATAGATGTTTTGAATTATTATAGGATTATAACATGCATAGGAATATGTCCAGTGAACAATACTATATAATGTCTTAATGTATTTTTTTTTTTTTTTTTGGAATAGGAGATTAATGCATATTAGTTTGCAAGGACCTTAGAGTTTAACAATCCACAAAGCGTATTGCAAGCATTTTTGTGGACAATGCGGCTGATAATTACTGGTATCCATATGTATACAGCTGTTGACCTATGCAGATATAGTGATAGTTTAATTAATTCTTTTTTGGAAATACATAGGAAACTATATAGCCTGTAAGGGCCTTAGATTGCACTCATCCACAACTGGTATGGAAAAACGACATGCTAAATGTAATAAGTGATTGGAAATTGCAAAATACCGCCAAGTGGTAACAGTAAATTATATCAATGACATATTAAAACAGACAACAGACAGCAAAATTCTTTCACGCAATGAATAAATGAACGGAGAATGAACAATGAAGCATAGCCCAGTTTTCGACACAGCTTCGATTTCAAAACATAAAGCGAAAGCAGCGGGGACGAGATTTCTGTGCGTAACGTATTCAGTGTTGAAGCGCAGTTCAAACAATTGTTTGTCCATATTACTTACCAGAAAACAGATGTAACGGGACGAGTAATGCTCATTGTTAAGCTGCCAACAACACCACACGTTCTCCTCCTCACACTGCAATCCAGCAGGTGGCGCTTCATAAAACGAAGGACGATAACCGATGACCAGTTGAACCATAGTCCAGTTGAAGGTTGATCCAAAAAGTGGTTCTTTTGACGACCACCGCGGGAAAAACAATAACGAGGGCGGGAAATACGTTGAACCGAAAAACAGTTGAACGTATACTCGGTCGGGAATAATTTTGACCCACACAACAGTATTACGTCTTTAATTTTTGATAACTTCTATGATTGTTTCTGACTGTTGATAGGCTATTTATGAGCGAAAATAGTAATATGCCATCAAAATAAGTGCATAACAGCGAAGTTTCCCAAATCGACACGCGTTATTAACGACTTGGACATTCAGTTTTAAGCATAACCATATGGTTTATTTGGAAAAGTCTGCAGAATTTAACTTAATATTAATAAGAAAATTACTCCCTGTTCTCAGACATTCATATCCCATTGTTTCGGTCATGTTGGTGTCGTTTTACCATGCACGGAGTTTCATGTGGTTGAACGTATAACCAGTTATAGGTTGAACGTAGAACCAATAATAGGTTCAACGTTTACGCCCAAGCTAGTATCATGTGGTTATACGTAGAACCAGTTATAGGTTGAAAGAAGAACCAATAACAGGTTCAACGTTTACCTCCATGCAAGTATCAATATATGCTTGAATTCGAACTGAAAACGTTCAACCAGATTCCGGGTAAACGTTTACTGTCATTAAAAATTGGTTCAACGTTGAACTGATAACAGGTTGAACATTTACTCCCTGAAATTGGCCGTTTTTACAGTGTATGGAAGGAGGACATATTTATACTACTTCAAACAGGATACATTCTGTTTGGTTGATGTTCATACGAGAAGGATTGTCATTCAAATTATTGCAATGAACTGTAGGGGAACCCCCTACTCTCCCCACTACGACATACAGATCCAGCGGAAACTTTTGCTTTTTGTTCTGCTAAGAAACACAGTTCGTGTCTTTACTTCACATGTCTAGATTTATTGCAAATTATTGCTCAATCGCGCTTACAACATTTTAAATATTTTTTAGAACGGATCTGCCTCAGGTCATTGTGGTCGTCGAACCTTAAAGTCAGGTGAACCTTTTAGATAGTGACTAATCCCGCTAGACACTACATGTATCAGGGGCGTCGTTAGGGGGGGGGGTCGTCAGGTGCGAACGACCCCCCCTTGGACGCGCCAAAAAAAAACAGAAGGGAAAGCAAAACAAAAACAAACAAAAAACAACAGAGAAAAGTCCGTCTCCAGAAACGTAAGCATGCTCCGTTCCAGTAGTTACGCGTCAGTTCGCTCAACAATGGGTTCACCACGACTTTCCGTTTTTTGGCCGTAAAGTGGATTATGAAAGAGCTGTAGCTCTGTTCATGAGACTCCACCCTCGACGTATACCCTCGACGGATAAAGCAGGCGAATTTACTATTCAATTAATCATTAACACTAACTCGTGTGTTTTTTCCCTTCTGCTCGATGCGTGTGGATTTGATAATGAAGCATCGGCAGCCTCGGTCTACCGTTTGCGAAGTCAAACCAGCAAGTCAAATGGAGTCCGGCATATTCTTCAAAATCGATGCGGGTTTATGCGAAACAAATGTGAAAATAGAACCATAAATCTATATACATTGTGCTCGGATTTGTTTCTGGGAAAACGCGTAAAACGCATCTCCGGCAACCGGGGACCCCGGAGCTTCCGGGGCCTAGGCGGCCCCTGGACCCTCGCCTGTCGGGTTGTGAGAATCGTTCATTTTAGCTTTGTGTAAATGAATCGCTATAATATTGGTTCTATAATGTTCCATGATGTAAAGGTCATCGTTTTTTTATGTGTTTTATTTTTATGTGTCAAATATAACTAGGAAGTCAAATGGATTCAGGCATGAAGTATGATTTTTTCAATATCGATGAGTGCTTATAAATGAGAAACATACGTGAAAACAGAACCATAAATCTGTATACATTATGTTCGAATTTTTTTCTGGAAAATCTGGAGATCTGGAACTTCGGAGCTTCCGGGGCCTAAACGGCCCGTGAACCCTAGCCTGTTGGGCTGTGAGGATTTCCTTGTTTTATCTTTGTGTGAATGAATCGTATCTGTAGGCATATTGGTTTCCTTCCCAAAAACTCATCTTTTTGTATATTTTAAATATAACTAGAACGTCAAATGGATGCAGGCATGAGGTGCGATGTTTTCAATATCGATGCATGCTTATAGTTGCGAAAAAAATCGTGAAAATAGAATCATAAATGTGCATGCAGTATGATCGGATTTATTTCCGGAAAAACGTTCAGAACGCATCTCCGGCAATCTAGGAGCCCGGAGTTCCAAGGGCCTAGGCGGCCCTTGGACTCCCGCCTGTTGGACTGTGATATAGTGGGCCCCCATCACTTTCAATTACGTTCCGACGCCAGTGGGTTAGTCTACGAGGTATATCGGCCCAAAGCAATATTATTGTGTTTTCAAGACAAATTTTGACAAATGATGTGTTATTTTAATTGCTGGAAATCGCTCAAAATGCATCTCAGGCCATCTAATGTCCCAGAGCTGTATAATATAACTCTAAATCCGCATACATTATGTTCAAATTTAATTCCGGGAAAACGCTTAGAACGCATCTCCGCGATCTAGAACCCCGGAGCTTCCGGGGCCTAGGCGGCCCCTGCACCCTCGCCTAAAGTGCTATGATAATCGACCCCCCTTTGAAAAATCCTAGCGACGCCCATGTGTACCCTTCAGATTTCTCTCCATTCGCGCATAGATGACGCCACCGCTTGTGCTAGCGGAAACTCTCGATAAAACGTTTCATTTTCGGTGGCTCATGTGCATCCGTATTACCCTACCCACCCTACTCTATGGCGCATACCTGGGTCCCAGGGGTGTCTTTGGGTGAAATCTCCATCTCCCTCAACCCTCTTGTTCTCAGTAAATCGTCTCACTTTCTCTTGCACACGCATGCGCAATCCAACCATCAGAAACTCGCTCCTTCAGCACCAATCAATATCGCGCAAGTGAAAATATCTCGAACTGTTGGGCACCCCTGCCTACCTTAAAGGGGAATGTTATCACCGGACCTATGTAAACGTTAATATATACCTTGATACGGTAAAAAATCGACTATATAGTTTTTCCCCCGATCTTCGAACTTTAAAACGGTAAATTTGGCGATTTAAACGCGTTCCTACCACGAGCCTGTCAAAGCGGTGACCTTTGACCCATGACGTCACAGAGTGAACCAGTCCGCCATGGGATTAGCATTAGCATACGTAAACAAGTCAAATCTGCTCCAATATTTTTCGATTTTTCGACTGTATTCTCGTACTTTGGAGGCATCATACCTCGTGGGTGTGTTGTTGGGGGGTGTAGCAACACGAATGGAGATGGATTCAAGTTGCACCCGAGGCCAAACGACGAAAAATCGGGAAGAAATCGGACGAAATGGTATCGACGAAATTGTGCAGAACACGAGAGTGTGGGGAAAGCCGACGAAATGGTCTCGCATAGTTCCGCTCCCTTCACTGACGATAGCTATGCAACAACAGAGATGGCAAGAATGTGTGGATATCCCCCTATAATGAAAGAAGATGCTATTCCCAAGATCGAGACAAATAAATCTTTATCAGAAAGAGAAAACAGTCAACCCCGCAATCTGCCGGAGTGCGTGAGTTATACAGGGACGACCGACCTCGTGGACTCGGCAAGCGACAAACTGGTCCCGCAGACAAGCACTGTAAAACCCCCTGGGTGTTTTGGCCCACACCGCAGTGGACCATAGATTTAATCTTCCACTCTTGAAATTTTGGATCAGTCCCACGGGGTGATCAACCAGCCAATCCTGAATCCTACGTCTTACAGCTATTAAATGAACTGTAATAATCAATGTACTTAAGACCCAAGGCCTTTTAATCAACTTATTCAAGTATATCGGAAATTCACTTCTGGCACCAGCTTATCCTGATTATTTGGTGTCCTTTTGTATCTCCATGTGAGCACATACATTGTACGTTCTTTTGATAAAATAAATTGAAATTGATCACCTGGAAGAATAACTGAAACTAACGCAAAGGTGTGAAGCAAACAATTTTTTATGGGAGTGTGTCCAAAAGGGAGAGTGGAAGAATTAAGGTTTAACGTCGCGCGTTCAGCAATAGGGTGTCCAAAAGAAATAAACTGGGCTTCTCCACAGGTGAGTTAGTTATTGTTTTAACATCAAATAGCTTCCTTTGGAATTGAAACTTTGTTTTCATTTGAGAGGACTTATCCACAGGTATGAATTAGCTCCTGTTTTAACATCAAATCGCTGACAATAATTGACGAACACATAATAAAATTAAGCAAGTAAGCAATGTAAATAAGCCGGCCTGCCACGGTATAACAATCGGTCCGTCCCGTAAGAAATGAACAACAATAAACCATACAATGCCAATCAACACACACATATAAAAATAAAGGCGTAAATACATGTAACTACATAGTATGCTCTTACAATAGAAAATTATTTGTAGATTTTAAATGAATAGAGCTTGTGCCGCTGTCTGTGTTATCCGCCATGTTTGACTCTGGCCGCTTCACTGTGTGACGTCACAGGGTAATCACCGGGCGGATTTACTGGGGGTAAAAATCAGACACTTTGGAGCCGTATTTCAGGATACTGCGTCATCGCTAAAACTTTGGAAAAAAATCTAAAAAATAAGACAGGCCACAGGGAACTGTTTTTTATCGGTTTTAGCCTTTCAAAAATTGTGATAACATTCCCCTTTAAAAGCCTAGCTTATCATGGTATGTAGACTATATATACACACTGAGCAATCCGGCCGGGTTGGAGGTACCTGATGATTCAGACATGTTTGTTCCGACACAAGGAAAGAACATCTGGGCGTCCATTGACGTCTGACCTTTGTGGAGTTGATCTTGCGCAGTGGAGTTCCGGTGATTGTTGTGCGCATGTGCAGGGTTAATTGTCACTACCGGTCACGACATCCAAAGGTCAAATATCAATGGCGCCCAAGTGTTCTTTCTCTGCTACTCAGAATTTTATTTCTCAAGGTATAAACCCTCTTTCGGGGGAATGAAACAACGCATTAATCCGCATATGTTGCAACCAATCTTGGGTGACACATGCGAAAACTTTGTTCAGACGAAAGCAAGATTCTTAGGCTCTCAAAGTGCGAACGTGTATTGATAATTACTGAAACAGTGATATCAATGCTAATTCTGATCAATATACCCCAATTTATTTTTAAGTTTGCTCTATTATATGCAGATTTGCACAACCGTATATAACAAAAACATTACTGACATATCAACAAGGTTTGTGCACTTTGTACCTGGAATGAGCTATTCGAGAATCGCTCAGTACGTCAGATAGTTGTGTATATATCGATAGAAATAAATATACTTATTGAACAACATACACATCAATTTCCAAACCACTGTGTATGTTGTTTAACCTTTCCCTCCAAATGCATAAATTTCCTGATGGGTGGAAGGTAGCTAGGGTATTTCCAGTTCATAAAGGAGGAGAACGTAGCGACCCTTCAAATTACCGACCTATTTCTTTATTAAGTTGTGTCGGCAAACTGATGGAGCGTATCATATTTAAGCATTTATATAACTATCTCCACTTTAACAACTTAATATATAAATACCAATCTGGGTTCAGACCCCATCACTCAACCAACTATTTACTTGTGAAAATGTATCATGAATTAGTTAAGGCCCTGGATAGTCATCAAGATTCATGTGTCGTCTATTGTGATATATCTAAAGCTTTCGACAGGGTATGGCATAAGGGACTGATTTTTAAGCTACAACAATTGGGAGTGAAAGGCGATCTATTACTCTGGTTAGCAGATTATCTTTCCGGTAGAAAACAATTAGTTTTTGTAGGCCAGACCGAATCTAGTCTAGCAGACGTTAGTGCAGGTGTGCCTCAGGGCTCAGTACTTGGACCCTTACTTTTCATCTGTTATATAAACGATATATCAGAATCATTACATTCCCTAATACGACTATATGCAGATGATGCAACTCTCTGTTGCACCGGCACAAATCAAAGCAAAATCGCTCAAACTCTGAACAGTGACTTAATCAAATTGAAAAACTGGGCTAAACAATGGCTTATAAGATTCAATCCTCTAAAGACCGTTTGTATGTATTTTAGTGATAGAACGAGTATCGATCCGCAAATAATTTTCGATGATGTTTTGCTGAAGTGTGTCCAATTACATAAATATTTGGGAATAATTATTAGTTCTGACTTAGGCTGGTCAAACCATATAGATAAACTATGCAATAAGGCGTATCGAATATTAGGCTCTATGCGACGAATGAAATATATGTTAAGCAAAGATCATCTACTGCGTATTTATAAAGCCTTTGTAAGACCCATTTTGGAATATGGCGATGTAGTGTGGGATGGGTGCAATGTGTCAGAAACGGAAAAAATAGAAAAAACTCAATTGGAAGCCGCACGAATCATATCGGGTATGACAAAATATGCTAGTAGACGAAGTTTGTATACAGAAACTGGATTAGAACCATTGATTAACAGGAGACGTTATCACAAACTTCGACTAATGCGCAAAATCAATTTTCAGCAAACTCCGGAATATTTACGAGATATAATTCCAGAAACAATAGCCCAAACTACGCATTACAATTTACGGAACCAGAATAATCTGATTACTCCGAAATTTCGACTACAAAAGTATAAAAAATCGTTCGTGCCATCAGTGATTGACGAATGGAATAAGCTTGATCCAAACACCAGAAATTCAGTGTCCACTGCATCGTTCATGTCAGATATAACAGTAAAGATTCCTCGTGTTCCAATATATTACAATTCAGGTGACAGAAAATTATCAATATTACATGCCAGACTTCGAAATGATTGTAGCGGTTTGAATGCGGATCTGCACCGATGTGGCCTGGTGGCTAGCCCGTTCTGCATATTCGATATGCAAATTGAAGACTCAAATCATTACTTCTTTTATTGTAAACAATACGACAATATAAGAACGGAATTATTTAACTCTCTTATCGATTTTTTTCCAATCTCTCTAGATCTTATTCTGTTTGGCAATCGCAGCCTAAATAACAAAGAAAATGAAATTATCTTTAAGCAAGTGCGCATACACTACAAATAAAATGATCCATGTGTGCAACAAAAAAAAAAGGGAATTAGAGACGGCAAAATAATGCAGCCATATAGATCCAATATATAAGGTGGCTTGTCATCGGCTCGTTTGTACCGGTATGGCTCACCTATGGCTAATCTGACTTCTCAAGCAACCTTGACTGCGGATCAAATCGTGTGCAAAACTGGATCAATAATCCATAACTAATCGACAGGACAAAGAAGAACTTGTGGCTCATAGCTGTTGCATCAGTGGATCAGACAGCTGGAATGGAGGAAGCACTTTTGGATCACTGTTGACCTGTTGAGCCATGAGATAAATATTTAACTGATCCACTCAAATGCCAACTTTGGATCAACAGCATTCAACGGAAATATATTTGGAATGCTGATGGATCAGTGATCCATTCCCATAGGAACTGGTCAAACGTGTGATCCACCACTGAAACATTTGTGTATCACTTGCTGGATCAGTGAGACACTAGTGATACACCTGCGTATCAAAAGCTGGATCAATGAGCCATCAGACAAATACATATGGATCATTGATCCAATGCAGTTTCACTTGTATGAATCAATGATCCATACGTGACTTAACAGCATGCCACATTCGACTCTATGATCCATAGATGATGATTCACTGGTGGCTCAACGATCCACATCTAACACAGTGGTGCATCAGTTTTGGCTAAAAATGACATACTCCAGTTGCTGCTGCATTACTTAACCTGCTATATTAACACAGGGGTCAAAATAATTCAGAATTTTGACTTGTCGAAAGGGCAAGTGACTCAGTATGTTGCCCATAGCAGTTTTAACTTGCCCCTTATGCTCCTTGTATGTGGGAAAGTGAGAAAAACTTAGTTGTCCCTGGACAATTGAAATTGTAAAGTCACTTGCCCGCACCAATTTTAGGTTGTCCCAGGCAGGCGGACAGGCATTATTTCGACTCCTGTTACATGTATAACGTATTTAATAACGAAGAAGCAGTGAACTATCATCCAACATTTTTATTTTTCCTGACCAATTACCATGTCAATATGTGATATGTGACCAGCATCCCAAAAAGAAGAGGAATATCATTATGCATTTTATAATTTGATTATGCAGTGGCTGCTTGAAACTATAACTTCTCATTTAAACAAATCACATGTAAATGAACAAAACTAAAACATACAAAGGTAAACTTTCACGGCCCAAGTCAACCTTGCCGCCCCAAAACAAACTTCCATGCATGTCATTGGGCACTACCTTTTCTGATGTAAACATCTGAGAAGGGCAGCCAATGTTATGCATTGCATCATGGGTTGTTTTGGGGCGGCAAGGTTTACTTGGGCCACTTTCACTGAAAACAGAGAAATAATATATTGTCTCACCATACATGTCTATAAATATTATAGAGTGTAGATATAGGAAGATACATGTAATTTTGATTTGTGACAAATTTTATAAGCTTACTTGTTACTGTAATGTTAAATAGGGCTCTTTTACATCTTTTAGCTTCAAAATGACATTTTATGTTCTAAAGGGCAATACAATTTTACAAGTCAATCTGAAAATAGTGTAGTGCCTGGTGTAGGACAGGGTGAAATAGGCATATTTTTTTATAATTTGATTGTAAACAGTGGCTGCATGAAACTATTACTTTCACAAACAAATTACATTTAAATGATGAAAATACGGCTCCGTACATTCAGGACTATTGCAGGGGGTAGTGAAAAAAAAAAGAAGAAAAAAGATATACTGCATGGATGCAAGGCCATTCAAATATGATACTTTGTTTCTCAAACACAGGCTGGGTCAATCTTGATGAGGCATGAGGCTTTTTTTTTCATTTTATTTCTGATTTCTGATCGCGAACCAAGAGAGATAATTCGGTTCATATAAGTTAAAAGATCATATCATGTAAGTTATCTCCCTTGGGTCGTTTTCTAAGACAGGATTACCCATTCTGCCCAGTATTTTTGTTTTGGCGAGTATTTTGTTGGCAAACAGAAAATTACTGATATAAAAAGAAAACATGCGGGCCTGATTGCGACCATGCGGCGGGATTTGAGAAACAAAGTATCATATTTGAATGGCCTAAACTGTGCATGCATGCTTGTAGAATAATTATAGATGAAGATAATAGAAGTTCATGTTTACTGGTAACTTGAGCATGCTGAATGTTAGTCTTTTTCAGTCATGATATATGTATGTACATGTTATCCTGAATTTATTAGCTTAATAAATGTAAATAATAAATACAAAATCAAATAAAAAAGATATTGAGTTTTATGCTGTTAAACCTTCCCTCAAAATGTTTTGGATGAGCCAGTTCGTTTCATTCTCGTCTCACGAGACTCCCTACTGCAAGAAAGAGTCTCTCGGGTAAATGGGAGCCATGCCCCAAAATTTGGGGGGTGAGTAGGCGGCGTATGATTTTCACCCGTCTGTATCCGGCTTGTCATTGACCTGCTGACTCCGCCGAGTTAGAAGCGAATTGCTAAACATAACGTGAGTTATATAATTGGGAAATGACTCTTTCCGTTTCGGAGCATATCAATCGCGAACAAATTATTGTCGGTATGTATACTTGGCCGTGAAAGCGAGTTATCTAATACAGGAAGTAGTTCGCACAGTTCCGATTAGATAAACAATATGGCTGCGACCATGCCCGCTGGCCACGGTGAGAGAGAAACGGGTAATTTCATCGAAGCGCTGGAATTCGCTAAGACAAAGCTGGGTGTTTGTGTCACCTTGAAAGAAAAACAAGTAGAGGCACTGACGGCAGCTTACAACAGCAGAGACTGTATTGCTGTTCTACCTACAGGCTATGGGAAAAGCTTGATATTTCAACTTCTACCATGGGTTCTGCAGAAGCGGCATGGCCTGGATATGCCTATGATAACTTTCGTTGTTTCGCCCCTGAATTCAATATAAATGCAAGACCAGGTTGTAAGTATTCATTTTAACAATGCTACAATTTTCCTCCTCTATTTATTTGTATCCAACTTTAGCTTCATTCAATCGTACACGTTTTATGGGTTGGGATAAGGCCTACATGTTGTCTGTCAAGCGAGTCACGTGTGTGGTCATATGATCACTTGGAAAATAGTCCCGGTCGAGCGAGTGATGTCATGCTGCCTCGCTTTAAGATTGGAGGTTAAAAAATGTCAGCAGTTTACATGAGTCGCTTTGGTCTCCCGCGGGTTACACACGGCTCTCTTTGAGAATGAGTTCATTTGTGGTTGAGACAGAGAACATTGACTATTGCCGAGATGTTTCAGTAACCGCTTTATTAACCGAAAGTAGGACAGGGCGGGTTCTGTAACACAGAAATAAAATGAATCATAAGAATGAAATCAATTAGTCGGTTATACATGTAATCAGTCCATAAGAATTACTGACATGAGTCCCATTTTGGCTATTACATAGACAATTGTACAATAAAGTACAATGATTTTGTTCCACCGCCGGGTAATAGTAAAACTACAAGCCCGTATCGAGTAATTTACATTCACATAACCCCTGTCAAATTGGAAATCACATCGACATGATATTTATCAGACAAATTACTAATTTATTCAAGAAATACTTTATTTCTCATTCAAAATGTAACTGCATTCTTCATTTCAATTAATTCGTTTAATTCGCCATGTAATTATAAAATCGATTAAAGGGGGACTACTCTGTAATGATCGAATGACAAATGAGGGAGGTAACTCTTGCTTTTGGCGGGAGGGGAAACCTTTTGCTCATGACAATCGTTTCTCTAAGCTAAATTAACTGACAATACGATGGTTTGCCGAACCAACAAATTGTAAAGACGCTTTACCGATAGAAGTACATGAACTTAACGGCAAACACACTGATCAACGTCCATCACACGACCATACCACGAAATATGGCCTCTGCATAATGCATTTACTATACGCACTGTGACAAGCACAAATCACTTGATTTTTTTATAAAACATTACATAACAATAAGCTGACATGCAATAAAAAAGGTAATGGAACCCTTGAACTAGATATACCTGAAGAGTGAATCTCCGTGGCACAGTTTGGAGCAAATCACAATTATTTCTGGCTGGTTTATAGAGCAGGGTGGAAAGCATCTCCAACGTTGGGGCTAGAACGATCGCAGCGCCTCACAAGGGGGAAATAACTCTAACCAATTTGTGTTATTAAGGAGCCACTTAACAACCAATTTTGGATCAGTAATCCGATTAATTTATTTGAAATATGTCGGCTTAATTTGGATCAAGGAAATGTATCATAGCACGTCAATCCTGGCTCAATGATCCATTTCCCCTTGGTCCATTTTTGGCTCAGTGGACAGTGTGTTGGTCGGGAAACAAAAATGGCACAATGATACATTTGGAGTTGAATTTGAATCGCACAGTTTATTTCATACACGACTGGCTCACAGATGGATCACTACTGTGGTATTTTGGATTGTTGGCCTTATCTGTTGGATCCCTACCGGATCATTTTATTTGTAGTGTATATATTAAAAGATCTGCCAGATTTTGTTGATGCCACAAACACCACTCACCCTTTACCCCATGCACATTCTACAATTTTATTAATTGTAATGATGATGCTATGTGCATTATTCGAAGGTGCTGTCTGACTGCTTTATTGCTTTGTATGTATATGTGTGTGTGCATGTATACATATGTGTGTATATGGGAGTATGTATATATGTATATGTATAGTGAGTGAATAGGACCGAACGTCGCTCCCATAATGTATATGTGCATGTACATGTATGTCTATATGTATATATAAATATATTGACTCTTTTCCGAATTCTTACTATGCATATATATATGTATATATGCGCCTATCGTATAAGCATGAAATGCAAGCATACAGATGTTATATGTAGTTACGATTAAGTGAAATGTACATATCATTACGCAAATGTTTACACCATATTACCCTTTACAAACATATGTATATATCAGTTTTGTTCTTTAAGCCATGCACTATACTGTAATTTCTTTTATTGTAATTAGGAGAAGGTCTAGTAAGTTGCAAGAACTTGTACCTAATCCTATTGCAATATCTGCAATAAAATATGTTTATAACAATAAATATACATGTATTCCCCTGGAGAGAAGCATTAGGTGTTGGCATAAGGTTTAGTATTTCCTGGGACATTCTGGTTGTTTAGCTAATCGAGGGTATTATTGCTACGAGAATATAGGTTGGTCGGACTTAATAAGATTTTATAAAAGTTACCACTATAGAATTTCTATGATGGCCGAGAGGGGCCATCGCGTCTTTCATTTCTAATTGAACGCGATGGAGCGATGGAGTTATGCGATGGAACGATGGAGCTATGCGATGCGCGATGGAGCTATGCGATGGAGCGATGGAGCTATGCGATGAAAAGTCGCGCTATGCGATGCGCGATGAGGCTATGTGATGGAGCTATGCGATGCGCGATGGAGCTATGCGATGAAGCGATGGAGCTATGCGATGGAGCTATGCGATGAAAAGTCATTGCGCAAAGTAAGAAGCAAACAATACAATATCTTTGAGCGTGACAAGAGTAATCCATGTCAGTGAAGGATTTTATCGGGGAATATTTGGCTCACACAGTAGAATAATCACCTGCTGGGCTCTTTTTTCGATTTATCGCATATTAAATTGGACCGGTTTCGCTGGTAAAAACCGAAATTTCTCGAAAACCGTACATCATAGAATGGCGAGATTTGGACATAATTGGGATGGCATAGAGGCCTAGAAACGCGTCTTTCATTTTTTTTTTTTTTAATTATCAAATCTTTAGCGAGATATTCCGGCTTTAGCAGTGTTCGGTAAGTTTAACGATATTTCTTCGGTTTTGGGGCTCTAGTGAGAAAACTAAGAAAAAACGAGAAAACTGAGAGACGCGTTTCTAGATGGAGCTGTCGATTTTCACGCAGTTATATTTGATACTTTTCTTGAAATTGACATTTGAAAATGATCGGTAGAATTTACGAAGAGCAAAGTTCAAATATGAATGATAGACTTAATTATATTCAAAGTTTAAACGTATGAACATGTCTAGAATTCTTAGAAAACAGGCTTTCTAAAAATATATAGTTTTATATACATAATCTATAAAGCAAAGGCGAGAATGAGAGAAATGTCATTGAGCGAGTGTTGATCAGTACAGGTGGATAGCTTAACTTACAGTTTTGGAACAATAATTCTGCCATATTATATCAAGGCGACAAAACGTTATAATCAGCCTGTTGTGTGAAGATGGGTAGAACGAGGTTGTTTAATGGGGAGCGGTTATGGGAGGATGGAATAAATTTTGTTCGGAAATATTACATGAACATCTCTGGTGCGAGAGCCGCACGAGCGGAGTATAGGCGACTTTTACGTATAAGCTTACGACCTTGACACATTTTAACGTACACAATACTGTTATTCTAAATAATGCCCCGAGAATAAAATCCGTATAGTTCTTAAGCCCCGCAGAAGTTTACGGTACAGCCTTCTCCTTTTCACAAATACTGTCCACCATCTTCCCTGAGGGAAGTCGATGAACTTGTGATATAGCCGACATGCCTTCGGTGAGATACCTGCTCATCTACACACTTTTAACGTTGTTTTTTTTCTAAAGATATTCTGTCAATGTGTTACGTGAACACCTGGTATGCAAAACCCTGAAAATTGCCCATTTGTCATATACTATTCAATGCAAACATATAGTTCATTCTGTTCGTTGCAAGGAAAAGGGGAAAAACATCTTGGAACTTTTTGACCTGTGATTAAAAAATACAAAGGATGGCAAACGTCGACTTGATTGGCTAGCGTTGATGGCGGCGTGCAGATCACATAATTTTGTTTACACGGCTGATGAGCATACTCAAGCCTAAAACCGAGAAGTACGTTATAAAGCTCCCATGTATGTTTACTAACTCAGTGAATTTGGAATTGTCGAAGCAATGGAACGGAACTGGTCGCCAGCAAATTCACGAGATAAGCACATTACACTGCAGAAAAAATTACCAGCCTATTCCGGTGTCACACTGGTGAAAGAAGATGTCATGTTTACATGCGAAAAAACCCTCTTGCTGTCCCGTCTTTGAAGCGAAAAAAATATTTCTCCATATCAACATAAAAAGCTGTGTTTCATGCGTAGTAAATAGCTTACACGCTTAAAACTAGAGTGTTGAAACTTACTCGTAAAGTGTTGAAATGACTCTTTAAGTGTGTCCACAGGGACTGCTCGTTTAAGTGTTGTCCCTGTGGACACATTTGAAGGGTGATTTCAACTCTTTACGAGTAAGTTTCAATACTTTAGTTTTAAGCGTGTAGTTTTATACCATAAATGCTCGTATTCAAAAGTGACGTAAAACCGCATCGGTGAACGTTTGAAATTGAAGTTTGGTTGTTTTAATATACATTTGAACACCTCCAACCGAAATCTAATGCAATGTTCTTATCTACCGTGATCACATATTGAAATTTTCATGTTTAAAATAATTGTTAATTTCTCTGTTCACTTTGGCGATGGTGTTTTCGCATTGTAAGACTGATTTTCAACGAACATGCGCAATGACTTTTCATCGCATAGCTCCATCGCATAGCTCCATCGCATAGCCCCATCGCATAGCTCCATCGCTCCATCGCATAGCTCCATCGCTCCATCGCATAGCCCCATCGCATAGCTCCATCGCTCCATCGCTCCATCGCCTTTTCATCGCATTTTCATCGCGTCTTTCATTTCTGATTTTCCATCGCATAGCCCCATCGCATAGCTCCATCGCTCCATCGCTTCATCGCTCCATCGCATAGCTCCATCGCATAGCTCCATCGCTTCATCGCTCCATCGCATAGCTCCATCGCATAGCGGCTCCATCGCTCCATCGCATAGCTCCATCGCATAGCTCCATCGCATAGCCCCATCGCATAGCTCCATCGCTCCATCGCATAGCTCCATCGCGCATCGCATAGCTCCATCGCATAGCCTCATCGCGCATCGCATAGCGTGACTTTTTATCGCATAGCTCCATCGCTCCATCGCATAGCTCCATCGCTTCATCGCATAGCTCCATCGCGCATCGCATAGCCTCATCGCGCATCGCATAGCGCGAGTTTTCATCGCATAGCTCCATCGCTCCATCGCATAGCTCCATCGCGCATCGCATAGCTCCATCGTTCCATCGCATAGCTCCATCGCCCCATCGCGTTCAATTAGAAATGAAAGACGCGATGGCCCCTCTCGGCCATCATAAATTTCAGAACGAAAATGCACAAAACATGCACGGACACGTTCTCAACATTGTGAGGAAAATGTAGTCAAAGCTGGACATAGAAAGTTGGGCATTGTTGACCAAGTAGTAACGGACAAAGAAAGTTGGCCATAGATGACCAAGTAGTAACGGACAAAAAGGGTATAGCAAATGCTCTAAATGTATTTTTCTCCACTGTGGGATCAAAACTGGCAGCCAAATTCAAACAGACATCACCGACAACGAATCAACCTATGCTGCAAATTGTGAACTCAACCTTCACTTTCACACCACTGAATATCACTGAAGTTGGTAAATTGCTTGCTGAACTCGACTGCAAAAAATCCCCTGGACTTGATGGACTTCACTCAAGGTTAATCAAAGCTGCAGCCACTGAACTATCCTACCCATTACAGTATATATTCAACAGATCCCTGGCAACTGGCGAACTTCCTACTGAATGGAAAAAGGCAAAAGTAACCGCTGTACTCAAGGAAGGACCGAAAACTGAACCCGGAAATTATAGACCTATATCTGTGATACCAGTGGTGATGAAAGTCTTCGAAAAACGTGTTCATCGACAATTGTACAAGTATATTGAACAAAATAACATTCTTAATCTACATCAGTCAGGCTTCAGACCTTAGCACTCGACTACAACAGCTTTAATCGATGTAACTGATTATTTGTATGAAAACATGAACAATGGCCTACTAACAGGTGCCATATTTCTAGACCTGAAAAAGGCCTTCGATACCATTGACAGAACTATATTGCTACGAAAACTCCACCAAATGGGAATAAAGGGGCCTGAACTGAACTGGTTCAATGCCTACTTAGTAAACAGGTTACAGTTAGTGCGGAACGAGGTTCTGTCTGATCCAATAATAATTGATTATGGTGTCCCTCAAGGCTCCATCTTGGGACCACTTCTGTTTACCCTTTACATAAACGATTTGCCATCATGTGTAAATAACAGTAAAGTAGTGTTATATGCTGATGACACGGCATTATTCTTTTCAGCTAGAACAACAACAGAGATTGAACTTGCTTTGTCCTCGGATCTTAACAATATCACAAGCTGGCTTATTGATAACAAACTGACACTTAATGTTTCAAAGACTTCATGTATGGTATTTGGCTCACAACACCGAGTTTCTAGAGATGGTGATATCAGCCTAACTGTTAACAATGAAGTAATTCGCCAGACCGATTGTTTTAAATATCTAGGCTTATACTTTGACCCATTATTAAATTGGAAATCTCATGTCGAAAAAATGTGTAACAAAGTATCGTCACGACTAGGAGTGTTACAGAGAATCAGACGTTATGTGAGTGATGAAACGGCTAAGAAAATATTTCAAACTACTATCCAGCCTGTAATTGATTACGTTGATGTCGTTTGGGACAATGGTACCAAATGTAATGTAACCAGGGTAAAACAATTAATCTGTAGAGCTGGTAGAATCATATTGCAAGTTAAACCCAGAACGCCGAGTGAACATGTTTTAAGCACTTTAAATTGGAGTTACCCTACCAACAGAATTAATTACCACAAAGCTTGCATGATGTATAAATGTTTAAATGGATTAGTACCACAATATCTCACAAATAGGTATACTCACGTGAATGAAGTTCACAGATATGGAACAAGAGGGAGAGATAATGTAGTTTTACCTCGTTCCAATACGACATTTTTAGATAAATCTTTTAAATATTCTGCTGCCAGGATCTGGAATGTTTTACCATTAGATGTCCGCCATGCCACAACTTATGACAAATTCAAACGTTTTTATCGGAGGCAGTTGCTTAATCCATGATGAAATAGATTTATGAAATAGATCGATTTTAAGATGAATACAGCTAAGAAAATATTTCAAAATATTCCAGATCTTAGCAGTGTACTTTTAGTTTAGTTTTAGTCTGTTTTTTGCCTTTGTCTTTTTTAGTTCGATTGATGTAAAGGTTAGTTTTAGTCTGGTTTTTTGCCTTTGTCTTTTTAGCTCGATTCATGTAAATTCTATTTTGATTGTTAATTTATTATTGTTAATTAGTCATGTATCTGTGTGTGATAGAGGGCTCCTTGGGAGAGCAGCCGTTAAGGTTGAAAGGACCACCCTCTATAAATAAGTTGAATAAATAAATAAATAAATAAATAAATAAAACGTGATCTCACACTAACAAATAGCATCGCTAGAAATATGAGGAACAATATGGCCAAAGAATTAGAGATTGCACGCGCTGCGAGAATGGGTCAATCATTGCAAAACCACCAATTCTCTATGAGATAAGTCTTGTAACATTACTTATGCCATTGATACAGAAAAAGAAAACAATCGGGGCCAATACTGATCATTGGGGAAAGCCATATAAAGTTGAAGACGGTTCCCAGTAGGTGCCGTATAAATAACACATTACTCGTGTGCAAAGTACACGCCAGGCCTCGGAATGCAGTTGTGATATTATAATAGCTGGGGGCCGGACAACTGCTGATGACACACAATTTTCGGAATTGCGACAACGTCATTAGTAGTTCATACAGTGTATCACTTTGTGGTGGAACATTGCTAAATTTTGATGCATTTCCAGTACACTGTCGTATTGTGACGTTATGCAACAATGGGGTTGATGAGGATATCACAGAAGGACGCCAATCTAGGTAAACCAAGATGGTAAATCAGGAGAATATCGTCTAGACGTAACGCTATGAAAACTTCGTGCGAAATGTTCGCCCATATTCGACGAGATCCCATAATAAGCCAATCACGACAATTTCTACCTTATCTCTCTAACAATGATTGACGTTAAGTTCACGAAGACATCTTTTCACGGCACAATCTTTTGATACTTCCTACCCCCTAACAAAGCCAGACCTTTTGGCGAGAGTAAACTCTCTGATCTTTACGGTTTACCACGTACACTGTCTGGAAATGATATTTGGATACTGTTTCAGGATAATGTTTATATATTAGACCACGTGCTACCGTATGTAATTACTGAGGGCGTGATTTTGAAATTGTTTCACCAAGCTAGCCACCTGATTGGCTAATAAATGTAGTTTCAAATTCGCACGGAATTTATGTAGGGCTGCAGTCAGATATAATATTCCATGATATTTGAGTTTACCGAGATTGAGAAGGACGTATACATGCAGGCACGGAATCTATACAAGAATTATATTATCGACTATACTTTTATGTTGTTGGTGCAAGTGTTATTTGAAATGATACCCTGCAATGTAAATGTTGTAACAGCTGTATTTATTATTAGGCTCATTATATTATTGTTCGTTGATCGTCACCTACATGTATACCCCGCCAGCAAAGTTGGACGGGCGAACAGACGGGTGGGTTGTATTGCAATTTTCTGTGTTTGATTTTTTTTAAATGATACTGTACAATGTAAAAGCTGTAACAGCTGTATTTAATATTGGGCTCATTTTTTATTGCTCGTTGATAATCACCTACACTCGCCAGCAAAATTAGACGGGCGAACAGACGGGTGGGGTGTATTGCCATTTTTAGACTGCCATATAATATATTCCGTGAAAAAGGCTAATTGATTATAGATATATACAAACCTCTGAGCACGCAAACGCCTTTATTGTACAAGCTTTCGACTCTCATAAATGGCCTGATGAATTTCGTAAGATTGTGCATTAAATATGTGTGTCTATTTCCATAGTCATCGAACGAGAATCTCAAACATTATATATCGCAGGCTAATTGAGGGTTAATTTATATAATTTGCAAAATAAGCTATACTGGCCTATCTGTGGTTACCGGACTACATCGTCTTGATTTTTCAGCATAAGTTGCTTGAATAAAAATGTGTTTTAGTAAAATAGACAAAAGTAAGACGAGAAAATATGGAGCGGGCAGTGGTGATAAGCGAACAATTGAATTTTCCTGAAAACGTGCTGTAATCAAGTTATGTTTATTTTACTGTTTCATAATTACATATCTGGCTTTACTTCATATGCAGAGATCCACAAATTAGTTTTGTATAATACAGAGGGGAAGGTGAAAAGACCAGATACGTTAAGATGGATAGACCGCCCCGGCTGAAGCTGAAAGATGAAACATTAAATATGATACGAATATCTCGATTAGCAGAAGCTATGCCACTGGGTCGAACTTTACGGGGTAGTTTTTATTTCATTTGGTGCTCTATTTCAAATACGATCGTTGAAGTAATGCACAGGCACTCAACACAAGAGTTTTCGGGTGTTGGGGTGGTTTTAGGGTGAAGTGTCGAAATACGGGGTCTCTATACATGATCCCATGCTTTATACAAACGAGAGATCCTGAAGGATCCTGTAAGCTAATGACATGAGGATCTATTTGTCCATTGTTACTGAGAACAAACGATTGATTTGTAATTTTGTTTGCAGAATTTCGAATTTGATTGAAAAAGATTGAAAAAGGGTCACTGGAAAACACCAAGATATTATCTTTATAACTTTTAGGAATTTCAAGATTTCTTGAAACTGTACTTGATGTCGGTTGTTATAGTACAAGTGAGAGCAAAGTTAGTCTGAAAGTGAATGTCCGGAGGATCCCTCGCCTTCGTTTTGTAGTATTTTTTTTTTTTTGCACGTGTCATCATTGGGTACTTTGACACTTTGGCATGAGCTATGAAACATACTACCTAAGATTTTATAATTAGGAACGAATGCTAATTCTGAACTGTTTACCGGGCTAGTTTGAGATATCTCTTTTAAGATACCATGCTCGGAAATAGTAAGATAGTACACAACTTGATACTGAAGGGATCCGGTCCGTGCAGTAATGTTGAAACTTTGAAAGTGTCTGATTCCTGATTATCTCCCATGGATCGAAATACGCAGTAGTCTACAGTTGTCGAGTTGTGATGTTGCCTCACAAGAGTGACATGCCTTCCTGTAGCCGACCCGTCGGCAGACGAAACGGTGGCGCAGTTCACTTGCGACGGCATGGACTAAAGTAAACTGATTTAAAATTACATTTTAATTCGGAATCATTTGAACTCCTTGATATATGGATATTCTCTATACTCCATATATGGAATATGCCCCCACCGTTTGATCCGACGACTCTTGAAATGCAACGGCACAACTCGGGAATACCATATTAATTTGAAGCGTAACTTGGATTTTCGAATCAGACCAAAACCGGTATGGGACCTGTTTACCAATTTTCAGAAAGATCTATGAAGTAGTTCCTGAGAATTCACGATAACGTCTCAAGGGAAAATTCAAGATGACCCCCTGGCGGCCATAATGGATTTTCGAATCGGGCCGAGAAAAAGGTATCTTGCACAACTAGACCCCAAGTTGAACCTGCGTATCAAATTTGAGAAAGATTCATGCAGTAGTTCCTGAGAAATCGCGATAACAAAGTTTCATGTGGAAATTCAATATGGTCACCTGGTGGCCATATCGGATTTTCGAATCAGACCAGAAAAGGTATCTTGCACAACTAGACCCCCAAGGGCAACCTGTCTACCAAACTTGAGAAAGACCAATGCAGTAGTTCCTGAGAAATCGTGATAAAGTTTCATGGGGAAATCCAAGATGGTCGCCTGGTGGCCATATTGGATTTTCGGATCAGACCAGAAAAGGTATCTTGCACAACTAGACCCCAATGGGAACCTGTGTACCAAATTTGAGAGCGATCCATGGAGTAGTTCCTGAGATATCGCGATAACAATGTTTCATGGGGAAATCCAAGATGACTGCCTGGTGGCCATATTGGATTTTCGAATCGGACCAGAACAGGTATCTTGCACAACTAGACCCCAAGGGGAACCTTTGTACCAAATTTGAGAAAGATTCATGCAGTAGTTCCTGAGAAATCGCGATAACAAGAATTGTTGACGGACGGACGACGGACGACGGACGAAAAGTGATGCTAAAAAGACACCTATTTTTATATAAAGCATGGGTGTATGTATAGAGATTCCACATTTAGATACCTCACCCTGAACCCCCCCCCCCCACCACACACACACACACACAAAACTCTTGTTGAGGGCCTGTGAGTACCGAATGGATCAAATGGAATATGGATTGATGGTCTGCTGGATCAAATCCCAAAATATATCTTCAAAATATTTAAATAATTTGATGTTTTTTTCCGACTCCATATCATGATTACAATTCATATAGGGATATTTGTTTCTGGAAAGAAAGCACCGAAAGGTTCTGTATCTCGAGTTATAATATTCAGCAAATATTTCGATATTTTTTTTCTCCGCGTGCTGACTCTGTCTGACTGTCCAAAGATTGCATCTCACGACAAAAGATCTGCATTATGATGGTATATTTATTATACACAGAACCCTGCGAAAATCGTTGCCGGATCGGGCTCCCTTTTAAAATCATCTTCACATGTACAGGTGAATCCTAAATCCTCGCAGAAGGTTTACGTGGACATTTTTTGTGTTTCGAATAAGTTCTCGAGTCCATGCCTCTTTACAATCAAGTACATTTAATTCCCAGCGCTTGTTTCGAATTAGCATACCGGTATCTCAAGACTGCGGGTTTTGCTTTGACTTCAATCCATTAGTCCCACAGATTAGTTTTGCATAAACTAGAATGATTGAAACTCCGAATAAGGATGTCATTTTGATATATAATTCTATATAATATGTGTTCCTGATGATGGCCTAAACAAGTGCTGAAATATAGAATTATATATCAAAATGACGATTTTAGCCGGATATCAAAGCACTTTGGCTCGAGATTAAATCCAATCTCGCAGCGAATTGGCATAATGAACTAGCTTAGCGCATTCACTGATTGGTTCGATTTGGACAGTCAGGCAGTTTTGAATTTGGATGGCGCATGCAATCCGTTAGGATTATGCGCGCCAGTATCATTGCATTGAGTTGGTTAAAAAATAAAACTGATTTTAAAAACACAATAAAAGTGTTAAAAACGGTGTGTTAAAAAGCAACGGGGGAAATATATTGAGAAAAAATAGACATATGTCTGTATGAATAGCTCAAGTGTCATTTTAGACTAAAGAACAGAAAATTATATATAATAGACTATATATTGATTTAAATATGTTATTAAAAAACAACATATAGGAAAACCAGACTCCAAAGGCGTTATTTATAGACATAAAAGGAAGGGGAAATAATCGAATCAACAACCATAATATAATAATACACCAATATAAAACTGAATTAAAAAAGGCCAATATAGTACATGCATATTTCGTTTCTGACTAGCATTAAACTCGATATATAATTTAGATGAATAGGTGGATAATTTAAAACAATAATCGATATAATATCCATACTCCTCCTGATGAACACCGCGAATGAGGACCTCCAATGGTATCCTCAAACACTAATATCCAATCAGAAGGAGCAAGGACATCATTTAAAATATGCTCTTTTAATCGAGCAGAGATAATTTCAAACCACCAATAAGAAAATATATATTAAATTATTATCATCTAATATTCCTCAGCTCATTTTTGTAAATTTAAAATTATATGCATGTACCATTAGAGTAACCTAGACTAGATATTAAACTCTATAACAGAATAGTAAAATCAATATAAAAATCTGCGGGTGCCTAGTATAAAGAAATAGTTACAAAACTTTCACTAAAATCTCTTAGAACGTATCATAAATCTAGACACTGCCGCAAACACTTTATCCCTGTTTTTAGGAGGATTCAACATAGAATCAAAAGTTGGATTAAAATCACCAGCCAGTATAAGTTCATCAAATAGTAATTGTCGTTGGTTTACGTATCGAGTACAATTAAGTAAAAAATGACTAATAGTCTCTTCTTGATCACATGAGTCACATAAACCATTATCATGAATGTTTCGCTTATGAAGATAAGAATTAAATAGAATGTGACCAACTAAAAGTCGAAACATGAGTACTTCAGCCCAACGTGACTGTAAATTTAATACACCACCTTTAATAGAAGGTTGAAATCTATAATAAAATCGACCTTTATCCGAATTATCCCAAAGATCTTGCCATAACGAATTAAAATGGGGATATAAACAAGACATTGCTTCTGATAAGGTAAGGCCGATATCAATTGATAAAGTGTCGAATGACCGTGCTTGGTTGGCAAGATGGTCTGCCAATTCATTGCCTTGTATTCCTGCATGCCCAGGTATCCATGCCAAGTAAACATTAATATTATTAACTTCATACCAGAGAGGATATGTAAGATTTCATATAATATACCAGATGACTTATTCCAAGTAAAATTGAGTAAAGCTTGTAAGGCACTTAAAGAGTCAGTTAAAATAACCGCTCTGGATATACGGACTTCTTTAATAAAATTGATAGCCATCAGAATGGCAATTACCTCACCAGTAAAAACTGACACATGATCAGTAAGTCTAAATGATTTATTATATTTAAGTTCTGGAATACAGAACGCAGCTCCCACTTTACCAGTGTCGGGACATTTAGAAGCGTTGGTATAAATTGGATTTTCGGATCAGACCAGAAAAGGTGGGAACCTGTGTACCAAATTTGAGAGCGATCCATGGAGTAGTTCCTGAGATATCGCGATAACAATGTTTCATGGGGAAATCCAAGATGACTGCCTGGTGGCCATATTGGATTTTCGAATCGGACCAGAACAGGTATCTTGCACAACTAGACCCCAAGGGGAACCTTTGTACCAAATTTGAGAAAGATTCATGCAGTAGTTCCTGAGAAATCGCGATAACAAGAATTGTTTACGGACGGACGACGGACGAAAAGTGATGCTAAAAAGACACCTATTTTTATATAAAGCATGGGTGTATGTATAGAGATTCCACATTTAGATACCTCACCCTGAACCCCCCCCCCCCACCACACACACACACACACAAAACTCTTGTTGAGGGCCTGTGAGTACCGAATGGATCAAATGGAATATGGATTGATGGTCTGCTGGATCAAATCCCAAAATATATCTTCAAAATATTTAAATAATTTGATGTTTTTTTCCGACTCCATATCATGATTACAATTCATATAGGGATATTTGTTTCTGGAAAGAAAGCACCGAAAGGTTCTGTATCTCGAGTTATAATATTCAGCAAATATTTCGATATTTTTTTTCTCCGCGTGCTGACTCTGTCTGACTGTCCAGAGATTGCATCTCACGACAAAAGATCTGCATTATGATGGTATATTTATTATACACAGAACCCTGCGAAAATCGTTGCCGGATCGGGCTCCCTTTTAAAATCATCTTCACATGTACAGGTGAATCCTAAATCCTCGCAGAAGGTTTACCTGGACATTTTTGGTGTTTCGAATAAGTTCTGAGTCCATGCCTCTATAAGACAATCAAGTACATTTAATTCCCAGCGCTTGTTTCGAATAGCATACCGGTATCTCAAGACTGCGGTTTTTGCTTTGACTTGAATCCATTAGTCCCACAGATTAGTTTTGCATAAACTAGAATGATTGAAACTCCGAATAAGGATGTCATTTTGATATATAATTCTATATAATATGTATTCCTGATGATGGCCTAAACAAGTGCTGAAATATAGAATTATATATCAAAATGACATCCTTATTTCATAGTTTCCATCATTCTAGTTTATTGCTTTGACTTTCGATGTCGATTTTAGCCGGATATCAAAGCACTTTGGCTCGAGATTAAATCCAACCTCGCAGCGAATTGGCATAATGAACTAGCTTAGCGCATTCACTGATTGGTTCGATTTGGAGGGAACCCCTTGATCTATTTATATCCAGAACTAGTATGGGTAACTAACCAAGCCAGTGCATCGACCAGTGTATGGTTTCAGAAAAGGTCGCAACACGGAACACCATTTAAGCTCAATTTGTAATATTAATGAAACTAGAAAAAACCCGCAAGCTTTCGACATTTACTGCTTTTTTAGATTTTAAAAAAGCGTACGATACAGTTAATCGTGAGCTGATGTGGAATAAATTGATATTGAATGTCGTTTGAGAGTGAATGGAATTTATACAGATTGGTTTAGCGTGAATTCAGGTCTTGAACAGGGGGGTCAAATTGTTTCAAATTTTTTATAAACGATTTGGCCTTAAAAATCAAAGCCCTTGATATCGGTGTTCATATAGATAATGAGACCGTTGGAATTTTGATGTATGCCGATGATGGAGTTTTCTTAGCAGATACCGAATTTGATATACAAAAGTATTTTGAATTGTTTAGATGAATGGTGTTTAGATAATAAGATCCATGTAAATCAAAGAAAATCCCAAGTTATTCATTTTCGAAATAAGGCCTTGTACACAGTGTAATTTCAGGTGTGGTAATTTAAATATCGAGGTTGTGGATAGGTACATTTATTTGGGTTTGGTGCTTTCGCAATTCTTAGATTATGACGAAATGGCAAAAGCAGTAGCACAGTCAGCAAGCCGGGCATCAGGATTAGTTATAGCGAAGTCAAAATATATTGGTGATGTACGGTACTGCACGTTCACCAAGTTATATAATTCCCTAGTTTGGCCGGTTATCAATTATGGATCTGCGATTTGGGGAACAAATGCCAGGTCGTGTATCAATGCAGTGCATAATAGAGCAAGTCGGTTTTTTTCTTAGGTATTGGAAAATATGCTCCAAACGCAGGTGTTTGTAGACATATGGCCTGGGAACCACCAATTGTAAGTATTGGTAGTATAGGACGTTTTTGGTGTAAAACCATAAATATGGATGCTCGTCGGTTAAACAAAAGAGTTTTACTCTGCTCTGTACTGCAAGCAGATAAAAAGAGTAGGAACTGGCTGGGTATTCCGGGTAAAACAATGTTTCCAGGAAAACTATTTGAGTCACTTTTTGAATACAGACGTAAGGTATGCGCCGAAATATGTGGCCAGGTGTATTAAGGAATGTATTATGCGTATCTATGTTAACGATTGGGAAAAAGCCGTTACATGAGTTGGCTCAATTAGTGGCCGAAATCGGAATAAGTTAAGGACGTACACCCTGTTCAAAACCCATTACGCATCAGAAGCTTATGTTACTACGAAATTATATAAAAAATATAGAAGTGCCATGGCAAACATTAGGTTAGAGGTTGCCCGTTAAAAATTGAAACGGGTAGATATGAAGGATTGTCGGAAGAGTCTCGTAATTGTTTCGTTTGTCGTGGTAAAATAGAAAATAAGGAACATGTTTTATGCGATTGCCCACTTTATGAAGACTTAAGGTTTCAATTGTACCAAGAGGCCAAGTTTGTTTATGGATGTGATAAAAGCTATCTTGGTCTTCCTGATAAGGAAAAGTTGTCTTTCGTACTCAGAAACCCGCAAATGACACCTGTTTCTGCCAAAGCCTGCTTTCTCGTTTTAGAACTTAGGAAAAATTTCTTAACTATTTGATGTATAACCCATATTTATGTAATGTTTTATATATATTGGTAATATCAGTCTCTCATAACTCTTTTCAGAGTGGCACTTATAACTGTTTTAGCATTGTACTGTTTTTATCATGTTATATGTCGTGGGACGTTAATAAACAACTATCTATCTATCGATACACTGGCTCGCGACGATATTTTAAAACAGGACTCGGGACGCTCAATTCAGATAGTGACAATTATTTTTATTTTTTTCAGTATTCGACTTGTCATTTTAAATAAATTAACTTAACCAACGCAACAGAAAAGGCACGCAGACATCATTTGTATAGCTCTTTCCGGAAAGTGGTCTCCTCCTGAATAACCGCCACTCTTTGAGGTTACAGGAAGTTCTCTGAACCAACGTGCCAGTGAAACAAGGGAGATAAAACCCTTTCCGAATTAGGTTATAGCGACAATTCAGTAATACGAAAAATGGACGTAAAACCACGAGTACAAAATGCTCGGCCTTACAAATCGCAGTCGTGGGGGTCAATCAGAATCTATTCAATTCCACTGGAGTCACACTTGATTCGTTGTGAATAGACTGCTTGTCGGAGCGGTTATTCACCAATAGATCCTTTAACACAGGGAATTATATTATACGGAGTGATCCCAGTGACGTCTGGGTTTAACACGTTTTTTGCCACTTCTGTTTGCCAATTTAATGTCATTTTCGTACTAAACAAATTCAACTTGTTCTATACACAGCTTCTCTATGTTTTCATACAAGTTTGTATGTAAGTGTGCAGGGGGTATTTGATAGAACCTGTAACAAGTGAAGACTGAACCAAATCTGGTGAAAGGGTCGCCTATGCTGAACATGCTGACGTCATCATGCAAAAAATTCAAAAATATCTGTTATACTTTTCTCCAGAATTACATTTTAAAAAGTAAAAATAAAAGTGTCCCAGTGTGCACCATGCACTTGGACAAACACTGGGGTGCAGTGAGACAATAATCAAAATACAATTTAAATCAAGTATATACTTTTATGTTTCATAAGAGTATAGACGATTCCGCAGCGATGGCTAAGTTAGTTGCTATTTCAGACCCTGTGTTACTTAAAATATTTCTCAGAGGCCAAATTCAAATGTGTGATTCTCATTCCAACGGAGGCATCGGTCTTTGAAATTGTTAGTAAAACTCAACAAACACGATGAGATCAGTAATTACTATTATCTGGAAAACAAAATTCATTTCCCAGTGCGCCCCGGCAAAAGTGTCACATTCCTCCGCGAATGAATGATATATTCCGTTCTGTGAAAAAAACTAATACATACATCTGAGATAATAAATCGATACAATTGAATTGTACCTTTGTCCATCCCCTTTAATAGTACAGAAACAGTCATGAAGTACCGCAGAAAACTTGGAATAACAAAATATCATGCTCAGTCCTTTTAAATTTACTCGAACTGTTGAAACAATTTTATTACCCCTAATTTTTTACCACTGATACTTTTCCCACATGTAATATGTGGATATATGTGGATATACGAACCACTGTTGTTGTTGGGGTTTTTTTCTCCTAAAATCTGACCGAAAAGTCATTGTGAAAATGACGTCACTGTGACATGATGGCGACGGGTCTTTTTTACATTTTCTAGTAGAGCTTGACCAAAAGATATAACGTGATAAGTTTCAGCACTCTAGCCTTTGGGATAGCGACAATACATTGGAAGAGGGCGGGCGGGGGCGGGGAGGGGGCACTTTCCGTACCTCATTAATCCGCTGAAGACCCCAAATCGCCGAGATCAGATAGGCTTGATCCATACAGATCTTAACCCAAGTCAGTTCAACAGGACAGCCGTTCTTTTGTTCCCGCTCTGGCTTGCATGAAAGGAATACTTTAGTATCTCTGGAGTGGAATCTAATGATTTAACGACCTTCTGCCAGATGCTGCATGGACTGCTGCTGTTCGTTGTAATTAATTCAACGCAAGGGAAGTGGATTATATTTGTCCATGCGTTGTAAACCTCTTTATCGGTCATCAAGAATAAACTGCCTTCTTTCATTCAGTGTGCTTCTAATATCTGAATTACCGTCCATTGAAATTGAATCGATGACGGAGACAAGCCTGCTGTAGACTGACCTACACAGAATCACCTGGCAATATTTTCTATAAATCCAGACGGGTCGTTAAGGCGTTTGTCATGTTGCCATGGTATCGTACGATAAATCGCTAATGTCGACGGGCATATGGCGGTTATGTAGGAATTTCTGGTCGCATAGCGCACTGACACAGTAACGCCAATACAACACCTGTATAGCCGATACATATACTTACCGAATCCTTGAGTGCCAATATATCCGTTAAACGTGAAATAGGTGAAGATTGTTATTGAAAAGAATGATTCCAATTCCCATGTCCAGAGCTACTAAATGCAGTCACAAATGGCCAACAGTTTCGCCTAGACTTAACGAGCTAAGGCCCTCGCAGACTGGGGGTTCGATAGATATTCTCGGAGAATACAGAGATACTCTACACTACATTCCTTTACCATATTTATTTATTATACTGGGGTATAGGCATTCAGCCATCTGTACACTATTGTGCTTTTTGTCTTTCCTTCACTATAATATTTAATTGATAAACATCAGTCTGCGAGCACCTTAGGTTAGCACCAAGCTGCACTCACCACGATCGTAAATGTCATGGTCTGATAAACCGTACTGTGTAATATGTGTGATATCGGAGTTAATAGATACTATAATGTTCCAGGGTATCCAATTTCCGTTTATAGGCCCACTGTAGACCGGCTGGCCTTGGTTATGTTCCAGATTAGGCGTGGTTTTGTGTTTGAAAGATATATATATTGTGAAGGCCGGCCCATTAATCACATGTGTTGAGGAAATAAACGCCAATAAACGTACGGAAGAAATGTACATGACATGGATGAAAATTCGGTCATCTTAGCATATACCCAATTCGACCACTACACATGTTGCCTTGGCTGAACATAATACATTTTCTGATCAGAAAACGGTTTGGTCATGTCATAGCACTATAAATATACCGTGGTCCACGTATGGAGAAATATAACTGTATGATCTCTTTAAAATTTGAATTTTATTGGCTATTCGAAGGATGGAAGAATTTCCCATTTGAAAATCAATACAGCCACCACTTGTCATATTTGAAAATTACAAGACATCGAAGAAAATCCTCACTGCTCGATGTTGGCAAGCTCATATCTTGATTGGATATATGACATCACATGCGTTTGCGGTTTGAACAATTTACCCCATTCATTAGGTCGAATATGACATTCGGTACTGGTAATAAGCACTCGCTACTGAAGAAGACCACATATCCATGTTGCGTCATCGCGACAAATTCTTGGAACGGGGGCTATAAATGACCCAAATAAGTCTGGAATATAGCTCGTACGATGCACAAAAGTATGTCAACCCCTGAAAGAATGACTCGGATGTTACACCATGTACCACACTCAAGTTTATTTCTTTCACTTATATAATGACAGCCAGTTTGGTTGGTGGACGTAGACGGAGTATCCGGAGAGAACCACCGCCCGTCGGCAAGCAACTGGCAAACTTTCACATATGCTCATGAGCCTGTTTAGCTGTGTGATGGCTCATAAGAATAGAATATACATGTATAAGCATGGCACTGACACACTGGCACTGACCATTAGAGGGGCGGCATGGTACATGAGAGCAGGGAGCAAAGGGTGGAAGCAGGGAGAAAGTAGAAGAGACGAAACCGGTAACACATTGTATGGGAGAAAGGAAGCAGGTGCATGAAGACAGAGGGAAAGGCGGAACAAGGAATACATTGGGCGGGAGCAGGAGCAGGGAGAAATGCCGAACAGGGAACACATTAGGCGGGAACAGGAAGCAGGAGCATGCAGGGAGAAAAAAGGAGAGACGGAACCGGGAATACACTGGGCTGAAGCAGGAGCATTGGGTGGAATACATTGGGTGGGAGTAGGAAGTCGGAGCATGGATGAAGACGAAACTGGGAACACATTGGGCGGGAGCAGGAAGCAGGAGGGCCTCCGGGAAGAACAGTTTTGTAACGGACGGAGTCACCCTCATTGAATAAAGCTATATATATATAAAAAGGAGGAGAGACGGAACCGGTGTGATGGACAAGAATGTCCTGGTGATTAGTGTCCCTTTCATATCCTTTTCTATTGCAACTAAGGACGGACACTTGTCCCCAATGTGGAGAAAAGTGTCTTACCTGGGTTAGAAGATAGGAGCCGGATACGCGTAGCCACCGGACATTCTTAGCCGCCACACCGGGAACACATTGGGCAGGAAGCAGGAAGCAGGAGCAGGGAGAAAGAAAGAGAGAAGGAACCGGGAATACAGTGGGTCGGAGCAGGAAGCAGGAGCAGGGAGGAACAAGGAAAGACGGAGCAAGGAATACATTGGGCGGGAGCAGAAAGCAGAAGCAGCAGAAGGAAAGACAGCCGAGAGCAAAGTATGTGTTGGGGGGAGGGAGGGAGCAATTG